>JAQIXX010001403.1:0-34408 GCA_034700605.1 Willowsia nigromaculata
GTTGGCAAGCACAGCCAACGCTGCGAACACGACAATTTCTATTCTCATAACTCTAAAATAATTATTAAACTAGGTCCTACGAAACTAACTACCCCTACAATATGTAGTACTACCCCTCAAAATTAAAACAGACTATTGCCACCGAAGGCTTTCACTCGCTCTCCGGGAGAGTGTATGAACACTTTGAAGCTACAACTGAAACTGAAAGTTGTTCCGAAGGATGGACGATTAGATGGAAAAAACTGTTGATGAAATAGATATTAAAAAATACACATATCATACCATCCGTATCATCATCTTGGGGATATGGGAGGTTCATCCGAGTTCAACTGCCTTTTTTCTTCTTCATTATGCATTTACATTACACATTAAAGTGGAAAAAATGATCATGATGGAGAGGAGACGGGTAGTCCGAATACATGGCAGCATACCTATCTAGTGCATAGATTTATTGCAAACAACAATAAAAGAGCAAAATGTTCGGACTTGGATTTACTTTGTTCATTTTCATTGTTGAAGAGAAAAAGTGTTTTGTTGGTGGTGCGGTTGTTTAATATGTGCGAGGTGGATGTGTGGACCGTTTTTGTTGCAGAATCGTAGAAAAACTGGTTTCCCTTTCGTGTATTTCCTTTTTGTTTCTCTTTCTTGCCTGAACGAGCTAAACGTAATGAAACAACGGTGGATAAGGATGATGAGGATGAGGTTCTAGGTATGTACGTGTCTGCTTGCTTTCTACAACTCTTTCATTTTCATTCCACCTTCAAGCAACAATAAGCAAGAATTTCGAGGATTGTTGCGAAGATTAAGACTGGTAAGGTGATCATGAGCACCATTCTCATCAACAGGTCAGTCTTCTGTTTCCATCATCGCATCATCGTCATCAGGCATTCGGGAAGAAACGAAAAAAAGGGAAGGAACAAGATCACAAAATACCAGACGGTAACAATGCGGAGGAGATATCACGTAGTGGCGGTGGCTGTTGTAGTAGTAGCCCTAACTCATCTCGAAATGCTTTTAGAGATTTGTTGGCAAACGTCTTCCTGACAGCAAGTCGTATCAAACAATGACCGTCGAGAAGAAGTGCAAATCTGAAAATTGATGTTCATCGGGATTACTCACTCATACTCATACTACCCATGCATAGGTACGTGTTTGCAGTGGGCATTGGGATTTAATGAGAATTAGACAAGAAACCGGTCTGATCCCAAGTTTTGAAAACGCATTAGCGAGCAGAAATCTTTAACTTTCAAATGGGGTTTATCTGATTTGAAATATGGATGTAATGCGGTGTAATTCGTGTATTTTTATTGATGCTCTGTTTTGCATGACAAAAAAGGGTCTGGTCGGGTATTAAGTTGTATAATGTGGCATTCAGCAATTGGCAAAAAGCAATTATAACTTGTTTCTAGTTACCCTAAGCTGTCCATTTTTTGCTTCATTCAAATTTTGTCCAAACAAGAGTTCATTTCCATTTCAATACAAAGAAAATGGTACAGTTACTACAATAATTATAATATTTTCTCCAAGACAGATCGATTGAATCGGTTTGACCTTCCATTAAACAATTTCTAGCTTTGAGCAAGCTGCTTCTCACGATAGCAGCTTGTTTATATTTCAATGAGCAAAATTTTCCAGTACTTGTTTTGAGTCTTATTTTTAGACGGTATTTTGTATTTTGAACACAGTCATTTTTGAGTTACTTCCATTTTCGTAATTGCAGGGTTTTGTTGTACCGGAATGGCAAGTTACATATCTGGAATTGATGTAATAAAAGGTTTAATCTGTCGGGCAACAAAAAATCACCTTAATGTAAGGTGCAAGTACACGAAAATAACATCTCGCATAATTTAATTATTCATGCAAACAAAATTTTACGTGCGTTAAAAGAGGAAACTGTATATTGAAGAGAAAAAACACATTTTTTGCTTTTTGATATTTCATTATCTTTTCAATCTTAAGAGGAATACAAAGAAATTCATTACTGCGCCCCTATTAGCTTGAAGCGACTGAGAAAACATTAGGTAAATCATTTTTTTCATGAAACGTTTTCGTTCATTTTTATTTGAACATTTTCTGAAAGAATTGTATGGTTGCATTATCGGAGAATGCCATCATATAAAAGTACATTCAACTCTCTCCCTGAAGTAGAAGATGTGAGAGAGATTAAAAGAAAATTTATAAAACATATTCTCAGATTCGTTTCTCATTCTAATTTAATGGGACTGCTCATATCGCATAGAAGCTATTTTATCTCTCCAAGCCGGCAGCAGATGTACCCAGCAGTCTTCCCCGAAAACAAATGCTAACAAGAAAATACAAAAATTGTTCAAACAAGTTATCCCTCAGGTTATTGCTGCGGGCTAAAAAAAACATGTCTACATGCAAAATGTCTAAGAGTGGCATTTAGTAAATTTGTATTTTAAAATTTGTTCCAATTTTGAAGAAAATATAATCGTTTAAATGATGTGACTCATCCTCCATTGCATCACATACCGGAACCATGTAGTTAACGGAAAATAAAAGTACAAGTGTTTCAATTAATACTATTTGAACATGTTGCACATACGTGTAGGTACAAGCTATAAAACGCCGCACACAACGACTAATCATATCATAGGTTATATTAATTTCTCACAATCAAAGAAATTATCAGTCGTATAACGCTTATGGTGTATTATATTGGACTGTTGACTATGAGCACATGACTATAAATCATATAATTTCAGATTAGATAATTTCGCGATTCCGTTTTTATTTATAATGGAGTCTTCGACAAACTTCAAAGTAATCATGCACAAAGTACTTGAATTTAACTAGTAGTTACGCTTGTGCTATTTAGACAAATTTTTTCATCAAATAATAATGGCTTGAGTTGCTTCTATCTGTGAAACCCGATCAACCGTGTAAAAACTTGAGTGTTTCTACAAATAAGTGGGACAGGCCTGTGTAAACAATAAAGACTCCATGTAAAGATAAATTTTCATTAGTTTGCATGTGTACAATGAGCACATAAAATATGAATATTAATCTGCACTTGCCAATTTTGGAATTTTGGAGATGTGTACTATTATTTAGCAATCACTTATCGCTACTATTAAGCGTGCATAATATATAAATTATATGCATCATAATGAAATGTTTGTGTCAAGTTATTATATAACATGTTGGACGAAACTTATTGGTAGTCGTAAAGTTTGGAGTTGCTGTGATTGTTGTAGTAATTGTGAGTTATGAATGGAATGAATGAACTTTGATTCACTCTCGATGATTTTAATGACATTCTGACAAGTGCGTTTTCGTCTGCTGCTGCTAGTGCTGCCTGCATATAATAACAATGTTTCTCACCCTCCTCCTCCACAACATTTTTTCATACATCAACTCGTTTTTTCTTTGCCTTTGCCCTTTACTCTAAGTTTGATTTTTGGGAATGAAATCGAATCTCCGTCTCTGATGAACATGACTTGTTTCCATTCATTTTAACTGCATACCAATAGGATCTGTACGTGCACACATGTTTGACAATGATTGCGTATGTGTGACATTGCCATTTATGGAGCAATCATCTGTCTGCATTACATAAATTTGCATTATTACAACAAGCTTCGTATCAGAATTGAATTTCAGATGAAAACTCATTTTTGCAATATCTGTTAGAGCTACATCAACAACAAAAACGATTATTAAGAGTGAATTACAAAGAAAACGATCCAAATCTGTATGGTAATGAAAGTAAAATGCAAAAATGATTAGCTTTGTTTTCTGATCTTGTGCCGTCTTGGTCATATTGGCAAAGAAAAAAATAGGTTACGGCTAACCAACGCTTTCAGATAACTCTGCAGGAATGCTTACTAGAAGACTGACAAAGTATAAAGCAATGGGGAACCTTAAACCTGGGAATTTTTGGAAAGCCCTTTTTTAAACTTGAATGATGTTAGATGAACTAATTTATTATACTAAAAAATATGTCTCGTAGTCTTAGATAAATGATTGCTTGAAAAATGAAGCATATTTTATAGTAAATACTGACGCATGAATTGGAAAGGCAAACTTACTCAGTCGTAAATATCTAAAATCGCAACAGAAGCTTGGCTTGGTAAAAGATATTTTGTACACAGATACCATTACCTACTTCGTGTTTGAATTTTAAAATCGGAATCATTATATCTGTAATTCGCGTCCTTGATCCTGCATCTATTCCCTCCTTCACTTCTAAACCAATTCGAATTCCCAAATTAGTATCATCGTTATCATCATTTCTGTCATTATCTTCATCATTGCCTGTTTTTCTCCTCTCTTTCTCTCGCCCTCTAAAAGTACAAAACTCGAACAAGCGTTTCGTGCAACACGACAAAAACTAACAAGCGTGAGTATTCCTTTTGGTAAATATACACTGCGTAGCTTACATGCAAATTTTTTATTGGTTACATATTTGCTAAAATGTTTTTTTTTGTATGAAATACTGTTGGTTTTCTACTAACTAACTGTCTGTAATAACTGTCATTACCTTCAAGTCTATTTCGTGTTAGTGCTGATGTCATTTATAGATATCTTCATTTGCATCTGAAGTCTGAAGTTGTATGTCTTCTTCATGTCGTAGTGGTTGGTAGACCACCACCGTCATCAGCCATATATCTATAACTACTGCTGAACTTTATCACTTTGACATTGCTCCAATTTCTACTGATTTAGCAAAATAAGAAAAACAACAACAAACAAAGTCAGCTTTTAGCTAAAGTGCGTACTACTAGTAATCATTGTCATCATCCTGATGCAGGTCACATAGTCACATCGCACACTTATCTATAAAAAATCAAGATGAAGCTTGCCAATAAATCAGTGGACATTCCTAAATATAGTCAAAAGATGGTAGGTATTCATAGCAAGCAGGATTGCTGTTGGTGGCAGTTATTGTTATCATTGTTATAACGGCAGAAAAACGATGTCATGTCATAAATACCGTCTCCACCTCCAACTTGATCATGAGAACCATAAAGTGCGTCTCTCTGTTCCTGTGACGTGCTACATTTATGCATACATTTTAGTTTTGTATTTACGTGATGATTTTATACCCAACTGAGCTTATCTGACGAATAATTGTTTCGACTTGACTTCTAGTGTTGTTGACGATGTAATTATGATTGTGAGAGTAGCAGCAGCAGAAGTTCGTCAGCTTTTGTAATGACTCTGATTGTTGGAAAATTCATAAATTAATTGACGTTCCTCGTATTATTTGTTACATAATCAGAGTACGAAGTGACCTCGCGGCCCAGCTTAATTCAGTCAAGTGTCCCTGACTTAAAAGTAGGAAACAATGGTGAGAAACAATAAAACAAGACATCTCTGTGAGTCCCTTATTGGTATTATATAATGATACGATGTTGATGAAAATGAGAGCAATTAACAGTTTCTTTGCTGTCCGACGAAACCAATCATACAAACCATTCCCATTAACTGCTGCGGTATTTCATATTAAACTTTATTCATTGTTTAATTAGCAGTCAGTATGCATCCTTTTGTTTGCTGTTTACTGTCGTCGCCAACATCATCATCAAACTATCAACCCAAATTAGCCTACTTATTTATTTTTTCAAAGACCACCACCACCACAAACTAATAATGATCAGTAAATTGCTACCCAGCCTTTAAATCCTTGATGCGTTTCAATTGCGCACTGAGCTAAATGTTAAATCGTTATTTTTATAAATATAATAATAATACCTATGTATTATTCCATTTAACCAAGTAGGTTTTTAACCATCACCCATCACCGTTATATTAATTAATAGAGAAGAATAAAACAGGCAATTTTTCTTCAACGGGTAATAACAAAGCAGGTAGTGGCAAGCTACAATGCACAAAGAGGAAACAATCAAACGCCAAGACCGCTGCTGTTGTTTTATTATATTGTTACGGCTTTTCCATTGTTGTATTAAATAGAAAAAGCTATTAGTAATCTGTACATCCCCATCACATCCCACCAGTACCACATCATCCGACGTTCTCCGGTCCGGTGTTGTTGGCAGTCATCATCATCGGGAGCAGTGAGCAAGCAAACAGGAAGGAGGTACCTACTACCGCAGCTACAAATCGGTAAAAAATAGCAAAAAGACAAAGAGAAGATGAGTTGAAGTTTTATGTGGGCATTGCACAATTTACCCTTTATGTTCAATCAACAATGCTCTCATTCAACAATTACAAGCAGAAAGGAACATGGTATCTGTATATGAATAGGGAATATGCTCGTAAAAGTTGTTTCAGCTTATCTTTCGCATTGTATGTAAAAATGATGTTTTTCAAAGAATATCTGATGAGCAATGGGAATTAATGAGTGATCATATAATATACCATGAATGAACGAGACTTGTCATCATCCTCAGAAATAGGAAAAGATGATGTACCTACACATTATGTGCTAGTAAGCTACACAATACAACAATGATCATCCTATCATGATGATATCATTCATATTACATAAAACAATTACTCTGATTGCTTTGCTGCTGTTTTGTTGGGCATATAAGCTTTTTTATTGGATGTATGAGTAGTAGACTTTAAGGCTTTTCATCATTGTATAATCAAAGCGAAAAACTCCTTTTCCTGTCTTCCCATTTTTCCACTTAATAGCTTGTATAACAGCAAGGTTTTTAAGAAAAGAAACAGACAGTGCATTGGATTTGTTGGGTGGGTGGTTACCACAACCTCTATTTTTTAAAGCTATAATATTTTAGTTCCTCTTACAATAACTCATATCTGCTACTACTACTCTGCCCCTAAACTGCTGTAATCATAAACACAAGCTTACATGCATACTACAACGCGACATAAGCGATTTTGCCTGAAGGCTTGTAAATACTCGTCTTATATAAAGTGTAAAAAGTTTAAAGTAAAAATCTACGTTGTCTAACGAAAATGAGGAAGGAAATAAAAAAAAATGTGTAATGTGAAAAACACTTCGTGAACAACTCATGAATTCGAAATATGTCTGCATACACATGCGTGCATTTATACTTAATTTTATATACTCTTTACATATTCTATTCACATTCACATCCTTCGCCTTCACGTTTTGTATACACCTTTTTAAACCCTTTGTCATAAAAAAATCAACGTATATTGCATAATCCTCTTATGTGATTTCAGATTAAGAAGAATAGACTGCATTTTGCACTGTACTGTGACAGAATGCAACAGAAACACATTAGGCTACATAGGCACACTATATTAAACGCAGTTTACAAGCAACAAGTGGTGCATACAAATAACTAACTTTAAGATTTTCTTTGCGTTCGACTTAACATTCTTTTGGCGTCTTATTGTTTGTGCATGCATGTTATTACTGCTGCTGCACTGCTGGGGCTGAGTTTTCAGATTGAGATGACGAAGGTCAACGTATCTAGTTAGCATTTATTGTAGCACGTTTATTTTGCTCTCATCTGCATGATGATCACTGATCAGTAAAGAAGAAATGTATATGATTGAAAGGGGACTCTTGTAAGGAGTAAATGAACCACCGATATTATGCGCCAGTTGCTTTTACAATGCCATCTTTGCCAGGTAAGGTAACATAAGGTAAATATATAGGTTTCATAATGATGGTGCTTATTTTTTCTTCAGTAAAATGGAATTTGAAGATCGTAATGGTAATAATAACAAGAAAAAAAATATAGGGGTGTAGTGAAAGGGAAAATCCTTCAGGTCTGCTGATTGCTCCTTACCGAAGCCCCCTACACGACTGACTGATGCTCGTGTGTTGCTGAACTGTGCATATACAATCTTCCCTACCTGTGATAGATCCTTATTCTTATTCGCCAACAATCCTTTCCATTTCGAACTCTTGAATGCATTTAGTATATCGTTGATCGTCACCAGCACCACAACGTAATCATTCAACCCCTTTTTCAGATGCTGAGAGAAGACTACCTGTTGTTCCCTGTGCGCTGAATTGGAATATTGGAATAACTGAACTTATACCCCGCATGTTTACCCATGTTACATGATTCTGTGCCACATTATTATGCAGCGTCTTTTTACATCACGAAATAGGTTTACAACGTGTACTGCCATCCCCGAGGAAAAAGATAACTTGGCAGGATCACAGGAGTGAATCCCAATCCCATCATCATGAGCAGCAGCAGAACAGCGTGCTCCTATATCATTTATCCCTGTAGGCATATCCTGGTTCTCCGCTCATCATCGTCGCCGTCATGAAGTCGTCGTTGTGGGTAGTATACACTGCAAATATACACGCAACAATTATTATGTTATCATTACATATTTTTGTCAAGAATATACTCATGCACACATCTGCATAGTTGCCTCGTTTCTTTTAAATCCTTTTAAGCCTTCACGTCATCATTAATGTCTTCTAGTGCACACCTATGTATCGCATCTCATAAGACAATTTTTGCTTCCCTATTCCATTTTTTCGTTTTTTTTTGCCCTGTTAACTAAAATGTTATACGTGTAATATTAAAAACGAATACCTGTGCAAGTACACAAAACAATGCAGCGTATCTTAATGTATGCGTTCTCCTCCTGCAGGATTACGCTTATACTTAGGCTTTACATTTTTACATGCTTATCCAACAAACATCCTTTCGTTTATTGTTCTTCCATTTTTTACAAGTTATACAACACTTCACGTAATCCTTTTTCGCTCTGTCTACTGCAGACAACAATAGGTCGTGCTTTATGTACACTCATATACATTCTTACTAGTAATATATGTACTTCTTGTCGTTATCTCCCTTCCCCCATCATCATCATCATGATCAAAAATCATAATATTATATATTTGAGCTTATTATTAGTATAGACACATTTTATTACATGCATAGCTGCTTATATTGTTGCAATTTGATTATTATTATTATTGCCGCTTATGCATAAAAGCATGCATTTAGTTTAACTATCATATTGATATGAAAAATATCCGAGCAGTTTAGGACTAGGATACATTGTTTTGTCTGTTGAGCGCATATCTTTTACCTGTAGTTTTTGGATAAGCCGATTGTAGTATAAGATGGTATGCATGTACACGTTATTTTTTATTTATTTATGATTTTTTCTTACTCTTTCCTTACTTCCCCCCGTCAACATCACCAAACATTTCATACATACCTACACACATTTTTGATATTATCATCAGAAGCAGCAGAAAAGTAACGTCATATTATAATCATGTTGATGAAGTATAGCAGCCTCTACGTAGCTTCAACAACAATGCCTGTATAAGAAGGCATATAGGATCAGCGTCAACAATAGCCAACCTGTTACAGAGATAGGCTCGCTGTGTATCCATCTATCATGAAGACAGTTATATATGCCCTGTATATTTTTTAAAAAAGAAAGAAAGGACTATTTCGCTGCAGAAAATTAGGTACTGCATTAGCAATTCCATATCATCCGTCTGATGAGCACTGCTAAATCTTAAGATGGAGAGTAGCAGTGGTGCACATACATTAAATTAAAGTAACTGACGACTGCTGGTGTCAATTGTAGCATTTGACACTACTCCACCTTTAGTACGTATTGTTATCTAATGTGCGTTCGTCATCATCATGGACCAGTAGACAAAATAGAAAGAGAGGCGGAGAAGAGAAGGACAAACAATGATCAAATCAAGTACAACAATAATACATTATTTAACAAAGTAAGTAAAAATATTTGGAAGAATAATATATGAATAGCGTATTATAATTTTATTCACCTGTGCTCTCACTTGCACTACTACTACTGCTCATATTAATCTCATATGCATTTCGTTTTTTTATGATTTTTTACATCCCAGGCTCAGGTGTGTGTTGGCGTTGGACACACATTTTTGGTGTGGTCTCTCTGGTTGTTAGTGTTGTTGGTGGTGTTATGCATTTTTCATTGTATTTACCTGTCTGTGGTAATTAACTACCTATAGATCACTTCACTTACGCTTCAAGACGATCAACTGTGAGAAAGGGCATGTAGGAAGCTCAGCAGTGTGCATCATCAGTTCAGTGATCAAGTGATGGTTTGGTTATTTGGTTAAACACAGTGAATATTGAATATTGCATGGTGGCGTTGATCGTTCGTTCTGGCCACTAATTTAACAGCACCTTTATCGCCTTTTCCAAAATCAAAATGTGATTATAGGCACATGTCGCGCTGGTGGATATACACAGTGTCCATGTTATGTAGGTATTCTTCTTAGAACCACCACACAAACATGATCATCAACACTGAAAAGAGTATCATAAATACTAGAAGAATGGTGATGGGAACAAGAACGATGATACAATTAGGATTAGCTGTTACGTCTCTGGTTACGCTGAAGAACATTCCTTTTGGAGGAGATGAAGGTTGATATGTGTGTAGCGCAGGGGTATATAGAGATCTAGAGTGAGGAACATTCTGCTCCGTGCGAGTGCATGGAATAATGGATTTTTGGAGTGCTTGGACCAAGGAATCAAGTTGGTGGTGAGTCGTCGTCGGGATAACATCAGTAACCTGAACGCGAAGTGTGTAGACTGAGAGGACCATAGTGGACAAGACAAAATATTAGAGATTTTTTACTGCTTTACAATTATTGCATTTTTCATTTTTTGTTCGGTTCAAGTGGAGATATATGTGTGCTGCCAAAAATTCTTTTTTTTTTGATTGACCCTTAGGGGATTTAGTAATGAAAAAATTTGCATTCATTGGTACAATATATCTGTGGAAGAAATCAATGTTTGCTAATTAGCGACAATGATTTTGTGAAATAAATAATAAAATTATGAAGGAAAGAATCCAGCCATGGGACAACAAAAAACGACAATCAAATTCGCCGTGAATTCAAAGTGCCATTGTTCCAATTCTACTTACTTTCAAATTCTACAAGATCATCATCGACAACGGACAAGGTTTCAAGTGAAGTGAAGAGACTAACAACGAGAATAAATAAAAATATTCAATTGAAAAATTATAAAAATAGCAGCGGGAGGGAGAGAACACGAGAAGGTAAAAATAATAATCATAATAAATGCTTTTATGAGTTTTTATCCTTGGATTCATTTTTTTGTCAAATCTTTTAACATGTGTCTTGTTGGATGACTCTCTGTCTTCCACACACTGCGTATTCCTAAAAGCGTACTTGTAAATTTATGAGCATATGCCATGATCATATCGCACAGCAAAATATATTACATGATCAATGCCAAAAGTCCATAAGGTACACTTGGAAAAGGAATAGGAATTCGTATGGCTACTTTAGCATTATCATTAACCATTCGCCACATTATAGGACTCGGCAACTAGCTGAGCACCTGGATATCATTAGAGACGACGATGATGATGATAATCATGAAGGAATTTTTGTGATGAGTTCATTCTTCGACGCGTGACGTGATCCATTCAATTTCAATGCTAAAAAGCTCCCTGGTGCAGTAAATAAAGTAGTAGAAAAGAGAATCATAGCCATTTTACTGCTAAAAAGCTTCTACTGCTGCGCCCTTATATATTATTGATCATCGTCATCATCGTCTTCATCACTATCACATTCATACATCACAGGAGAGATCGGTATTGGACATCATCATATCATTTCTTCATTATTTGTTCAAAAGCAAGACCGAATGAAAAGGAGTATTATGTACAGTTTTTTAGTATTTTTTGAAGGAAAAACGTAGTAGTTAATAGCATAATATTTTTTGTTCTTTTTCTCACAAGTCTATCATCTCCTGAATTGAAGATGTTCTCTTCTTCAAGTTAAAGATGATGACATGATCATTATCTTCTTCAGTGGATACGTATTACATATCATGAGGACGCGTCTACTCATCTTCTTGTTTTTTCGAGGTCCTTGATGTTGAAATCAAGAGGAAGTCGTTTTGTCTCTCTCTCTTGAAAATAATCCAATAATATGTGTGTGTAGTCAGTGTTCATTGTAGTAAAACAAGCTAGTTCCCTCTCAAGTGTGCACAGTAGTAGAAACAACGAGCAAGAAGATAAATACAAAAAAGTATATTTTTGCAGTAGATTGCAAAAAGATATAAAAAATATTATTACTATTACATTTTTGCTATTTCCCTGTCATTTCTGTTGAGACGTGACAAAAAGGAGATTCTCATCTAACATCATCATAAGACACAAACATGAAGATAATAGTAATTTCGCTGGCGCTTCGTCTGACTTTGCTTCTGCAGCAGCAGCAGCAAAAGCTAATATAATGCAACCCCTTTTAAAACAACAGACACAACAGTACACACACAGGAAACAGTAATAAAAAAGGTGTAATTTTGTTTGGCTGTGTTGTGTAACCCTCCGAGAAAAATGTAATTTAATTTTTTTGTCATTTATTTTTGCAGCGGTATTGTTCGTACTAAAAAGTGCAATCACGAAGAATCGAGATGAAGATGATAGCGAAGGGTATATTTTGTGTTCAGAAAACATCGTCAAGAAACAGGAAGTAAATGAAGCAACTACTTTAAAGACCATCATCATCGTTGTCTTGAAAGAAAAATGTAACCGAAACGGCGGTTGTCTGCAAACAGAAAACAAGATTTTTTTTTTACCCTGGTCGCCCCCGACCGAAAAGCGACAAGTTGATCATTATATTTTTCTGGGCCAGAGTCTTGAAGAAACGAAGAAAAAAGTAACTGGCCTTCACCAAAAATAATGATAATCATACACCGAGCTCCCCAACAGAGAGATAAGAAATCAATAAAAATTTACCTATTCAAAACTGGCCTTTCATTTTATCCATTTTTGTTCAAGAGTGAATGTAAAAAAACGGTGTAAAGTGATAAAAAAAAATTTAAACAAGTGAACAAGTGAGTTTTTCACATTTCATTATTTGTCTACCTATCTTGGTCAGTCATCGTCAGAGGGAATAACGAAGAAAGAAATAGGATAGCTCCAATAAGTCCACCATCATCGTTCAACAAACTATCCATTCCATTCTAATCTTCACGAACGGAACCGTATTTGGAAGAGCCAACTTCTTTTTTTTCATATTCCTCGTTGGAAAAAGCAGAGTGCTCGCAACAAGCAAAGTGCAAACAATCCCCACTTCTTACTACTGAGCTTATTTTTTCTTTGTTTATGCTTGTCCACTATATCATCACCGCCCACGCATGCTCTTCTCTCTAAACGGCTCCACTCCACAAATAAAAGCCGTGTTGCCGTTTTTAGGAGTCAAGACCAGTTTTTGAAGTTGTGAATGTGAATCAAGAAAAGTTTCCGGAACCGCCCGCTCCCTACTGCCATCATTCTTCGTAAAAATCAAAAGAAGAAGAAGCAGAACCACCTTTGATATAATTTTTTTTCGTGTTGGTGTACATGCAATAATAGTAAAAGAGGAGATATAGTAGTAAAGTATATCATCAAGGAGATCACACAACTGTAACTGACCTTGACTTTAAGTTTTTCTTCTGAGGCTGTGCATAAATAGCGTAGGATTACCAAAAATAACAAAGTAGGAGGATCCTTAATTTATTTTTACGGTAAGTGTAATCATAATAGCTTTAAAGAATTTGATATGATATGCCTTACTTTTGATATAATGATAATATGTCAGTTGCATTTATAATCTAATTTTAAAATTAGTCGGATCGGTTCACATGCATCGCATTTTGCATCAAAACGTTGATAATAATTTATCTACGCAGCAGCATATCAACAGCGGCACCTCCTAATTAAGCTCTCAAAAGAGCGTGTCGTTCCTGCCGTGTAAACGAACCTCCTTTTGTCGTTTTTAACTGAAGCAGATTATATGCGAACCTACATTTTATACTTCTTTTTTTGCCATTTTCATTCACTCTGATGTCCATTTAATTAAGCAAATTTGAAAAAATGAACATGAGATATGACATCATGGGTATAATTAATTATCTCCGACGGAGAAGCAAAAAACGAGTAAAAAAGAAGTAAAGTTGTGAATCCATTGAAATCAAAATTGTAGGAATGAGTGAGTCATTAAAAATCAAAGAGAGTAAAAAAAGAAGAAAAATTGTAGGATCGGATGACCAAGATGAGATGAGATTTTCCTTTAAAGTTGAAAGGGACAGAAAAAACAAACAATACAAATGAGTTTTTGTTGGTGATCAAGATGAAGATGATCATGATCATGCATACCTGTTATTAGTACTACTGTTATTTACTTATTGCTATAAAAAGGAGAACGAAGATTCGCAAAAGATAATCGAATGCTAATATTTTAGGGGATGGATGCGTAAAATATATATAAATATTCATTTTAAAGCTTTTTAGTAGTCATTTACATTTTTTCGCAATAATAAGTCGTGTGTTTGTGTGTGTGTGTGATTGTATACCTATATCTGTGATGATGCAGAAGTAATATTTATACGGACAACGGAGCAGAGACTTGTTACTACTACGATCCGAGTACTTACATGGTCACCACTTCTATAAAAGTCGACTCTTGTTCATGATTGTGAGAGATATGGCAATGGTTCCTTGAAAAAAAATTGGACGTTTAATAATAATATGTAGTATGGATGTGTGAATTTTATATTGCAAGCGACTGACTGTCGAGAAGAAGACATGACATTATGACGATGGCACACATCTTTGCACTTTTTATGGTATTATGTGTGCATACCTAAATACATAAGTGTGTTGTATTTACAGTGTAAAATGAGTAATGTGTCTAGGTAATTCGGTATTCAGAATGCATGCACATTTTATGCAGATTATCTCATCGCCTACGCTGATTTTTTTTCTCACAAGACACCTTAGCCAAAAAACCAAACCACAGTTTTAAAATGTCTCACACAATACCACACATCAGGCCCAGATAGATACAAATCACATGTTTGAACCTTGCCTTGCACAACGTAATTTCAAGTACGAAACGCACATTTTTCAAAAACGAAAAAAAATGAATGGGGTGACGCGAAAGGGGATGACGCTATTCGAATAAGGAACCTACACCTTTTAATAAAACAAGATCCCATTACAGAATCTGACTATCGACCTGTAGTAGTGATATGTGTGTTGCATGCATGGTGCTCACCGATGATTTTAAAACACATTCCCAAGATGCATCTTCTTCCTTACACCTTACCTCGGCACGGATGAGAATTTAATAAGATGATGATCAGCATATATCAGAAAATTCACATTCATGAGAACTAATTATTTTTGCTCCGCTGATAACGAACCACCAGCAACGACAATGATGATAGTGCGAGCATATATTCATGCATGCTTTAAGTAAGTACGCCGACTGGGAAGTGAAAAAATGTCTTTCGCTTTGTCATCGTCACCATAATCATCTTACTACCCATCTCTCTTTGTCCTCGTCGTCATCCTCATTGTCATCTGATTTAAAATGATAATAAATAGATACACGTACGTGGAACATACGTTGTTGTGTGTAGCAATGTAATGACAACCAAATGTAATCCACTTTATCATCATGTAGAATCCTCCCCGTTAATAATTACTATATTAAAAAGAGATTAGAGTACAATGGCCAAGTATTTTTTGTATTGTATATAGGTATCCTCCTTAAAAATGATGTCATTTTCTACATTTATCTGATGCTGGAAAATGAAATTCAAGCCACATTGAAAATGTTTCAAGATGATCGATCCTTGTGAATTTGAATCCCAGGATTTTAACAATAATACATGCTCAATTTGTCTTGAAGAATGTAAAAAAGACTACCCACATACCAGGAACATCCAAAACTCATCATAATTTCTATCGCTGTCACATTCATATATATGAGTATTGTTGTTGTATCACAAATATCCTATAGTTGAGATGAGTGACAAGGATAGAATACGGAAAAAAACCCTTTATCTCATCTCATCATTCTTAATCATCATGATCATCACCATTAGAATTTTTACCTGAATGTGATTACTACTTCATAGAAATCAAAGCAAAACAACAGTAGTAATATATCACATCTCGCAATGTGTAGCACTAGACGCCTAGTGATTTGATTGTGTTATGCTCGACACTCTTCTGCTTTTTACTCTGTTGGCGAGCTTAATAAGATTTTTGTGGTTTTCCTCTGGTATTTTTTGGTACGAAGTAAATGAATGAAAAATGTGCAGAGAAAAAGATGAGTTTGCAGTATAGCACAGGAGGCATATCAACTAGTTAATACACTTATTATGCAATGTAAGAATAAGAATGATCATCAAAGAAAGAATCCTCTAAGCTAAAAAGTCAGTGAAAAAAATTGTTTCATTCTTTCTTTCTCATGCAGAGTCATGTAATATTCACATAATAATATTGTACCTGCCAGCTATACAATATACTTTTATCTAGATACCGCCGAACACTATTAAAATTTGTCTGATTTCCTCAGAAAAGTTCATGCTGCTAGTGATCATGATGAGACGCTTCTTTGCTTTGCAACACCATCATCATCTTCTTACCCGTTTTATGCTTCGTTCCGCGTTCCGCATCTCTCATCATAATCTGTGCAGAAAGGAAGGGGATGAATTCGCTTGTTGTTGATGATGATGGCTGATGGCTCCATACTGTGACTTAGATGAGGGAATTGAGGGAATATGATCTCATGCAAAAAAACCCACTATTTCATCAAAGCATCAAGCCTGAGCATTTTTAAATACATTGAAATAACATAACGAAAGAGAAGAGAAAAAAATATAATGAGAGGAAATGTGTTGTCTTGTTTCGTTTGTTTTTCATCATCTTCAATGCAAATACATATATGCATGCATACTGGCACTAACTCAACTTTTATTACTCCCGTGTTTTAATGTAGTTTAAAAGCAAAAAAGGGGTAAAAATTATTATGCGCTTTCTGAAAAAGTAGAAATTCTAATGAAGAAGATGCACGAACTAGACACACAGGATGTACATTATTACGAAAAAAATTTGGAGCCAGAAAAAAGCTGGGATATTGAACCATATAGCAAACGATTGGTCTGGTCTGCGACGGAATAATAATAATGCTACATTTATTATGCATTTTTGTTCAGTAAAAGAAAGAAAAGACAAGCCCATTAGAACAAAGATTTTGCATTCATCCTCTTCTCCTTCTTGTAGCTATTAACCTTGAAATCCAGCATGTTATGCGTGTGTAGTCGTAAAAAATTTTAATACATAGTATTTACACTGCATTTGTTCTGAGAGGAGAAGAGGTAGACGAAGATTCATGAACAAGAGATGAAGTTGATGGACGGATGGACCTTCAAAAATTGTGACGCTAGTTTTTAGTTGTTTTCTGAGAGGAAGATGACCATACATCATATACACCGCTTTTGATGGGTTTTCATGACTTGGACATAACTAATCAAGAAACGGTAATGATACTTGAGTGTGCAGTAGAGATGAGATGGTAAACGGAGATTGGATAGTCTTGATGTCTACCCTGTAAGAGGGATAAAGGCGGATATTATTTTAGAGAAAAACACATCACCATACATCAATGCATCGGAGCAGTATCATCATCGTCGTCAAACGTGCAATCACTTTGCTCATCATCATCGGATTTGTTCTGTTGTTTGCCAAATCTTCAACTTGAAGATGATGACCTTTACGATTTTTTTGAAAAGTGCATCATAAATTCCTCATAAAAAGTGGCAAGTGTGTAAAACAAGTTGTGTTCTATACCCTAATAATGTACATGTATGTACATGTACACATGCTTATTTCCTGATTCGGTAAATCTTTTTAGAAAGGTGTCTTCTTCTTGTTCTTGTTTAAGTCTTTCTTCTTGTAAAGAAAAAATGATGCATTGCACACAAAGCACAAAGCATACAGGTTCATTGTCGTCTGATGAAAAATTATATTATCAAATGCTCTTCTTCTTCATTCTTAGTAATTCAATACTTAAATGCACGACAACAACTTTTTGGGTAAGTCCGGTCGTTGTTCTTTTTTCAGAGAAAAAAAATTATGCACACAACACGACCACTGTTGACTGTGTGATCGCCAAGTTTTGTACCAAGAAATATAAATGGTCAAAATGGGTCTCTACCGTTCACTTTTTCTCCTTACCTGTTTTACAGAGAAGACGAGAACGAGGAGGAGGACTTAATGAATTTATTGCACCAAAAACTCCGTTTTTTTTTGTTTTCTAGACACGGATTTGCATATATTTTAGAGAGGGGGCTTAGATTACAAGGTAAAGTCATTTCATAGTGAATTAGTTTTATGAGCATTTTATAAAACATTTGAATGATATCAGTGCGGTGGTGAATGGTGACCACAAAACAACAACACAGACATCACATTGTTCATAAACCACCTGCTCAATAGTCTGCTTAAGGCACAAAGAAAAATTCTGCAGAGAAGGAAAAGTTGACAAGACCAATAAAAACTACTTAAAATTTAAAACCGCTATAGCGAGTACCATTGGGGCTCTTTCTTTCTCTCCTAACTTATCTCTCTCTCTCTGTCTGGTTGAATTCTTGCTTCAATATTAGCCAGGCCACTTGACAACATTTTCGTGGCAGAGCATCATGACGATTATGATGTTGTCGTCGTATTTTGAGAAAAGTAAACGTGGTTTTTGTGGTTTCTTTGGCTTTGGTGTCATTATAGTTGACTGCATGGTAGTGGTGAAAACCTGGTCATATTTATGACTATAGCTCCCATTGTCCCTTCCATTGCATAACCCATTTTGGGTGTAAATCTTGCTAAAACTGACTACATATCTCCACTAAAATCGTACATGAGTATGTACAGAAATTGAGAAGATATGTTAGACAATCATATAGTAAAAATAAATGAAATCCCTTTCTGCTGCAATTACCAATGGCGCCTGACTAGCTGAGTCCGAAATATGAGAGTTAAGATAAGAACAATTGCCGCACAAACTAAAATTTGCAACAATTGTTACTCCCTACTCAACATACTCAACATCGCGTCAGTCGTCGTCATCACAAAAGCATGCAGAAAGAGAAATGACGACTGACTCTGTGGCTGTTGATTTGAATGACGACGATGAAGGATACATTTTTTTGAGTTTGAAATCTCAATTGAATGGAGACGAAGAGGGCCACATCACACTTTGAACACCAGTATCAACACCGCCAATCAGCTTAAGGCTGTATGTAGTAATAGTTGTATGATTGGTGCTATTGCAATCGCAATGAATGATGGTGGTGCTATATTAACTGCTGGTGTGCGCTCACATATCTTATATAATAATCGTAGTAATCGTAGTAATCATAGTACATAAATAAATATTAAGAAATGTCTATTTTGATGACGATGATTTGGGAGAATAAAAGAAATGAGGTTCGCAAACAGTGCTAAATAGCAACAGGTGGATATACAATCTTTCTCTCTACATTTATTTTTAGAGATACTATATATTTCATTGTAGTTTTGTGCCTTATTGTATTGTACGCATTCATGAATGCGTTACTGTAGTTGTCACTGTCACACAGGATTAAATTATCAAAATCAAAGATGAAGGATGTTGCAGTTGCAGCAATAACCAATGATCAGTTCCACAAATAAACGACTTCTACATTTGTACAACATATCTACCAAGTATGCCTAGTGACTTATTTTTTAAATACTATAGCTATATTTGTAGTGATTAGCACTTTTTAGCACATGTCATGCCGTATTTGTGTACAGGGGCCCTGTCTGAAAATATAACTGCCATAGCGCATAATCAGATTGTGGGATTTAGGTACATAAGAGGCACTCATTGCAACTTGACGCTGCGGTAGCTTATCATTGGGCTTAATCTTTTCGGCACCTGCCTAAATCAAGCATATTGTCAATATGTAGTATTTTAATAAGCTGATAATATAATTGTGCCAAACGAAATCAATACGATAATAAAAAATGAACACAATATAAGCTTGCATAAGAGAATCTCTACAATGGTGGCGACGATGACATGACATGACACGCGAATAATCCTATTACTTTGTAGCCAAGGCCTTGCTTGTTAGAGCTAAAATTGAAATTATAATGTGCATATGAAATTAGACATTGAAACTCACTTTTGTTTGAACTAAACCAGTGTCGCTAATGATAAAACTGCGATGTAGGCAAGCAGGTACGAAAAAAGAAAGGCCTGAAACAAGGTATTTAGCTAGTCGAATGGAGGAGAATAAAATTAGCGAAACAATAATATTCATAAATCACATGCATTTTTTAGGTTATACCAGGACATACATACATGCAGCAAAAATATTTCTCATTTTTACGTCATATTCGTAGTAGCAAAATTCATGCCCTGTTTCCCAATGCAGTGCATTGATTGCTCCCTTTTTACAGTAATTTAAATGCCTGCATTGTCCACCACAAGTTTACTGGCTAAACTGCCCACAACTATTTACTACTACCACAGATTCACAGTTGTTGCAAGTTGCAACGTGGTGGTGATCGTCGTCATCATCGTGATCATCGTTTTGTGGTGGTTAAGAAAACGTCTAGATAATAGTTTGGTTATTGAATGTGTACACAAACTTGACGTGTACTTAATAATCATAAAAAATTGTATGGATTTAAATATTATTGTTTTTTTTTACTTCTTATTTTTTTCAACAGAGAAAGAGACCCGTTATCACAGTGTATTTTTTATGATCATTTTTATGTGTTTAGGGATGGAGAGTCATGCAAAAGTTTGGCCTATCATGCAAAGTAAAATTGTAGATTGTAAGAGATGTGTACATACATTGTTAGTAATATGCGTGTATAGTTAAACTGATGTATTGTCTTGTAGTTTTTACTAGTGCAATGTTACGACTACGCAATTATTTTATGCATAGTTGGTTGACTCATTCACTCACAACAGCTACAATTCACTAGAACCATAAGAATAATCTAAAATAATGAAAGACATGCCAATGTTACTGACGATGATGATGATAATGATGACGATGGATGAGCATAATAAATGGTCAAATGGGCAGATTGGCTAGATCAGTTTTTGGACAAAGTGAAAGGATCCTTTGCGTTCGATATCTTCTTTTTTGCATGCATGCAAGTGTGCAGCAATAATATGACTGACTTTGTTGGCTTTAGCCTGGCCTCCACCTCTTCAAAAATATAAACGGTGCACAGAGATATAGGTATATTGACGACCATTATTTACGTTTGTTATTATTATAGGACGTGTGTGACGACTTACTTTGTCCAAATAAAGAAAAATCCTTCTTTTTGGGATGTAGGTACATGTTGCAAACTTGCAAAAATGTTTAACTGTATTTATTGCAAATGTTGGTTGATGGACGTTGAAGACATTGTGTCGAGGGAAGAAATAAAGGGGAAAATGCTAATGCGTTTTTGAACGTTGCGTTTTGACACTGACAACCATCAAAAAGTGCTAATTTAATGCCCTGTCATGCCATATTATTGAAGACGAGGATAGTATGACGATGATGTGGAATCCACCCAAAATGAAAATAGAAACAATCAGAAAATGACTATGGGGTCAAAAATATCAAGAAATTTGTGGAAAAAGCAGATTTTATTGTGTATCGTTACTTTATGTTTCATCCTTATAATAAGTGCTTTTGTTTTTTTTTTTTTTTTGAAATTTCAGTCAAGATGAGGTCGAGCAGTAGCAGCAATACCAAACAAGTCAGCTTCCTTCTGAGAAGGAGCAGGGCGCTTTTCCTTGTGCTCTTGAGCTTCACAACGGTTGTCCACGGGAAGTCAACGCTGAGTCCTGCTGAACTTTTGTCAGACTTGTCAGTAGATAAGGATAGCAGCAGTACTAGTGTAAGTAGTAAGCAAGTAGATGGACCATTAGAAGATGTGAACTCACAAGAGGCGCAAATAATGACGAACATTGAAATCAAATGTGCAACACACGAAATTCGCATTCGAATCCCGACACCCCATCCCGACTTTTCTGGAATGGTTTATCCACAGGTGAGCTTCTCATAATATTACAGTCGACAATATGTTGTAAGAGTACAAATGAAAATTACCTAATCCTCTGTAAAAGTCGAAACCTTGTTTTTTTGGTAAAGCCGATAAGGATGGCCATCATAACCATTAGCTATATATTTTTCGGCATTGCCAAATAAAAAAGAGCCTACTAACTTCTGTAAAGGCCATTACTACAGCTAACCTTCACGTCTCTGGGCCAATTAGGCGTTGCTTTGCTTCAGCTTCAGCGCAGCTAAGTCATGTCACAAAAAGGTGCATTAAACAGCTTCTTCATTTTGCATTCATTACTACTACTACTACTCGCATTGCGTATTCTCCACCTAAAGATGCAAGCGCTGCAATAACTCACATTGAATTTTTACGATGAATCAGTGACAGTGACGAAAAACGTGTGTGCGTGCTTCTGTTCATCAAAAAATCACAGTCACCGTATAATCATCAGCACAAAAAACATTTTCAAATGATTTTCTTTAAGCTTTTGCTATCTTTCTTTACACGCTCTGCAATTTGTATCAGTTAGCAGAACAACGACACGACGACATGATGTTGATGATGAGACCGATGGCAGCTGAAAAATTACTATGCGTGAACAAGTAGCACCATAATCTTAGCGATCATGATCATCATGAGAAGTGGTTACGTAACAGGATACCAGTGAACATGGCGCATCATCACCTCCACCAAAATAAAGCAATGGTCGCATTTTAACCAGAGAGGAGAATCCTCTTGAAAACAAGAAGGAAGCTCAC
This sequence comes from Willowsia nigromaculata, assembly GCA_034700605.1. Taxonomy (NCBI): domain Eukaryota; kingdom Metazoa; phylum Arthropoda; class Collembola; order Entomobryomorpha; family Entomobryidae; genus Willowsia; species Willowsia nigromaculata. The sequence continues at coordinate 22,578 of JAQIXX010001403.1, forward strand.
AAGGAGAAGATTCAAGAGATGAAACGAATAAATCCTTTCTACTCACCTTACTTTAAATAAAGCAAATATTTACGACAAGAATGGCGACGGCACATAATATATATTTACTTTATTGCTTCATTCAAAAAAGTCCCACAAGATGAAAGATGAGAATGATGAATTGCTGCTGATGGCAAAAGAAGAGCTAAAAGCAAGCATGGAGAATAAAATGTAAACGTTTATCTTTTAATAGTTTTTTGTTGAAGATGTAACATCAGCAGAAAGTCTATTTGAGTGCATATGCGCATTTATGCATGAGCAAGATAAAAGAAGAGGATCGTTTTTTTGTAACTTAATGGGCCCTTTAGGATGTCATCCTCCTACTCACTTTAGCGTTTTTACTCATGAAGGCATGCACTTAGGTGTGCAGGTATAGTATTTTTTGTTTATTCAAGGTTACGTAAGCCTAACAGCTACAGTTAACACAACTGTGAAATGAAGACAAAGTGTCGATGGAGGTTTTTTCACAAGTCATACAAGTGGAAGCGCTGCTTTTTATCTATGAAACTTACACACGATTGTTAAATGTGTTGATGGTACTTACGTTTTGCTATCATGCCTAGTTAACTGTTTTATATAAGCTGCTAACATGAAAATTCTCATGCATGCGAGAATGATAATGATACTGATACATTGTTTTGTCATTATGCGAACAGTATGAATGTTTAGGCATGTTTTGTGCAGTTTTCTGCAATGAAACATATATATCACTGCAATTTTTGCGAAAAATTTACCCAATTCACTTTTTTGCTTTTGGTTCCAAAAAGTCATAAAGGCAAATGTCGTGACATTCGTATGAAATGAAAAAAAGCATGATAATATTACATGGTAAGAGATAATGTCTGAGTAGTAAGTGACAAGTGTAAAATGTGCACTCCTATAAACGCCCAAACAAATCGTTAATTACTTAATTTGGGTCGATTGTTGAATTGAGCGTTGAGAGTCTCGTGACATAATGTGTTGGAAGATGGTATGAATTGATGATAATGATTCCCCTCTTGCATACATTGTTGATAATATGCTCTTAACTACTGATAAGTTCACCACGCGTGCTGCGGAATTTCCACCATTGTAAAAACGTAAAGTTTGCATCTTTCACGAAAAGTAAAAAAAAGTGCATGATGTGACGATGTGATTGTTTCATTTGGTGACGGGAATGATGAGGTTTCTGTTAACTGTGGAGGCGTTTTAAACGTGAAAATATGGGTTAAAAGTATGCATCATCATCAAAAACTATCTAATAGATGTTGAACGACGCTTTTAGCTTGAAGGAAACCTGTTCTTGTTGTATACTAAGTTTAGTTGTTTGCTTGGGGTTTTTTGGTGGATGACGATGATTTATGTTAATTGTCTATGTCCAAAAATAGTAAATAGTGGGAGCTTTATTAGTACCTTAGAGTTTTGCTAATCGATTCTTCCTTCACAAAAAAGCACGTAGAGTAGAAAACAACGTTTAAGGGATAAATGCGGCAGTAGAGAAGTAGTGGATCATAAAATAATGACCTTATGATGACGTTGTTATAAAATTAAAATTGAATTTTTATTGATGGCATGTTTTGTTGTTGATAATCCTAGGGCTTATCAAAGAACTCAAGTTGTTTGAGAGAGTACCTGTCGGTAGACTACATCGAGTACAGCCTCCCACTTCGTTCGTGCAACACAATGACGACAAGCTCGAAGGATCTGGAGGAGGAAGAGTACTTTAATACGATTGTGCTAGAGCCACACCCAAAACTGGTGACAGGTAACTACTACTGACCAAATGATTTCAAAAAATTTGTATAAGCATCGTTAATAATGGGTAGGTCGTTAATGGACATATATAACTTTTGACAGGTCAAGGCCGTGGCTTTCAAGTGAGGTGCAGATATCGTAAGCAGGAACCAGCAAATCTGCCCCCAGTCTCGATGAAAATTTTCAAGAACAATGTTCAGATCAATGGACATCAAGATGAAGGGGAAGAATTGACAAATGGGACAAGTGCAATTGACAGATCTATCAACATTGGGGACCCACTTCAAATTAGGATTCAAGTTCATGCAAATACTACGTAAATGCACATAAAAAACTTTTAACTTTGAATTGTCATAATTTTTGGCATCTTCAGTCTCTAAATGAACATTTGTTTTTTACAGGCATAACTTTATTGTGACGAACTGCATTGTCCGCGATGGACTTGGTTGGGCTGAGGAAACTTTGGTCAACTCTGTCGGCTGTCCAGTAGATTCGGAAATCATGCCGCCATTCCACTACGAACCCAATCTCGCGACCGTTGACTTTCCCGCTCACAAGTTCCCCTACAGCCCCACTGTGTACTACTCCTGTGGGGTGAAACTCTGTCAAGACTGCTTAGCCCCAGTTTGTCAAGGGCCCAAGAACCTCCGTCCAGTTCCCCAAGTTACCCCATACGGCCGCAAGGCCAGAAGAGACGCTGGTATTCTCGGAGATGCGGATGGTGATCAGCAGCCAGCAGAAATTGAAGTCTACAACGGAGTGTGGGTGAATGAGAGAGAGGATGAGTCCGAGTCGGATTCATCGCTGCAAGAGAAACAAGCACGGGGAGAGATTCTCTGCTTTAAACAAAGAGACTTTGCCCTCGCCATTGCCATTTCAGGTTTGATCCTGATGGTGGCTGTGCTTGTGCTTATCTTTGTGTTGTGCCTGAGACGACGACACACCTTCAAATCTATGGGATCCCACTCGGGATCCAGTTCGATTTATTCCGGGTCAGCGGCCACGACGGGATTGACGAGATCCCAGAGGCCGACTTCTTCTCATGGTGGAGGATATTCTAATACAGCATATTCACATTCGTCGGATGGCTAACGACTCTAATTTCATACTTAATTAATTAAAACTACTTAATAAATTAATTAATCACAAAGAAGAACTTTTTGTTGTTGATTTTTTAGGGTAAGGCTTTTTAGACAAGAAAAATTGAGAAAAAAAAATTGTTCATCGCTTGTGCTCCATAATGATTAACTTGTGTCATCGCTTTTGAAAATATTAAAATTTTGTTGTTTATTTGGTAAAATGCAATGTTAAGGACTATCATCATCACCTACCAATTATGCCTACGGTCTGTAAAAAATAACCATATTAATTTTATAATTAACAAACCATTTTGTTGAAAGGGGTCTCTTTTTATTATTATGTATTATTTGTGTTAGCTTTAGTTAATCTCTGATGATGCCAATTGCCATATTACTGCTACTTTTCAATATATCATAAGCTTATAAACTGTTGTTAACTATTATTAATGTTTACCTTGTTATTAACATGATTAATTTTACTTGTGTTGTTTATTATTTTAATTAATTTTTACTCCGCGTTCAATTACATCATTAATGCATTTTTAGATGTACAACCCGCGTTTGAATCAGCGACCAGTGGAGAATGCAGAATGCAACAGCACAGCTAAATAACCAAAATTGTAAAAAAGAAAGAAAGAACAATGCTGTTTTTTGTAATACGACAAGTTATGTATGTATCGAGTTAATAATTATTATTTGTCCAGTACTACGATGTTTTTGATTACTGTTTTTATACAAGATGACAAAGAATAAACAAGCGTTTAAAAAGTCAAAACTTCATTTCTTTTATGATTTTGCAAATATAAACCTATACAACATAGATGGTCGCATATTTTCCTCCCACTGTTGAAAGTTTTACGCATTTCTTATGTATTTAGTGAAGATGGAGTTAGTTTTAAAACACAATTCAAGTTTTTCTTCCCTTTTATTTGAGTTCTTTTATACAAGCCTTCCTATGTTGTCACATTGTAATTTTCAGGTCACAAAACTATTCCTGCATGAAGTCGCAAGATGCCCCATTTGGACAAAGTGGCTTGCTGAAGCGTCCTTCATCCATAAAAAAGCCCTTGTCTGTCTTCTTTTGTTCGATTTTTCTACTCTAACTCTAACCAAGGGAACTCGACTTGTTGTCAAATAATCATTCACTATTTATAGGGCATCGAAATCCATGAATCTCTTCCGTAATTTTTTTCATAAATAACGGCAAGCCAAATAATTCGGATACAAGCAATCAAATACGTTAACATTTTCCATTTTCTTCCTCTTTTCGTACGAACTTTAAGTAGTAGCCAGGATGGATTCGTTTGGTCGCTCTCGTTCCTTATCCAAGCACTGTCGATCACGACGCGAATCTACCTCGAAATTAACACCTAACATGGCTGCCGCTATGCTGAGTCTACGATGGCCCCCACCAGAAAAACCTCGCACTGACGAGGATGACATTGCGGACCAAGACGACCGTCGGGCACGACTATCAAATGGCAGAAGACAAAATGTATTGTAAAGTTAAAAATAATAGCTTACGGTTGAAATGATCCTTAAACAGTTTACTTATCTAAAAGAAACGGTTATTTTGTAGAAATCAAAATTCGCATCAAAAGATGGAGGCATTAATAATAACTTTGAAGACGACGAACCAGTAGGGTACGAACCAGTTGTCACACCGCATTTTAATGAGGTTCAAACTAACTGGCCTGGATTCGATCATGAGCCAGTTCCAAATTGGGAAGAAAAGTACATGATTGCTAAACCCTACCCCAGAAACGAAGCAGACATATCTTGCAAATCTTCACGTATACACTACGGCAATGAATACTCCAACGCTAACAATCATGTGGACTTGCAGAAGAGATCCAAGTCTACGTCAAAGAGTCAAGTAAAAGGGGCAAGACAGGCAAATGAAAGTAACATGGATTCCAACCGGTCAAGACGGATTATACGAGTAGAGCGAATTGGGAGTTGCATCAAATAATCAAAAATCTCTAGTCTTCTATGAATCTCTCTCGGATGAACGTGTTCAATAGCACGATTTTATATAACTACATCCCGCATTCATCTGAATTGAACGAAACACTAAAGAAATGTATATACTCTTCAATGAAATAATAATTGTAATAATAAATACAAAAACTCAAATTTCTTTTAAATGAAAAAACTTATCATGCGGACTTTAATGTTTTGTAAACTGCTCTCTCTCTGAGCTGCTTTATTTCACAGAATTAAACTTAAACAGAGTATTGTGTAAACATCAAAAGAACTAACTACTCATATGAATAAAATTTGTCTGTACTTTATTGAAAATTTAAGCATCTATCCCACTACCCCAAGATATTAACAATAATCCCCATAGTGGAAACAATGTTTCCTTCTTTATCCATGACCGTAGCCATGACCTCCATGGTGACCTTGATGATGGCCGTGGTGTCCCTGGCCTGAAATTCGAGATTAAATTATCGTTGTTCATTTTATATTAGTGTCAAATTAAGATCATACAAATTCTTTCTAAGCATACCGTATTTTCCATGATGGCCGTGATGTCCTGTGAAAATAAATTTAAAATGTTACTTTCTCCGAGAATATATGCGAATAATTTAGTACATCGATGAAATATTTCGAAAACCTACCATATTTCCCATAATGCTGGCCATGTCCATGATTGCCATGGTTCCCTGTAAGAGTTTTTTTAAAATACAACATTAGTAAGTCTCGAAATCTAAACTGACAATGAGTTTAGCTTTTTATCATTTATTGTTACCGTGGTGCCCCTTGTAGCCTGAAAGAGTAAAAATACTGCAAGTTAGTTTCTGTCAAGATTTTGCAATGATGGAAATAATTCCCTTTTTTAAGTCCATGTTAGAAATTACCTTGGTGATGGTCTCCATACTTGCCATGTCCATGATGACCGTACTTGCCGTAATGATTTCCATGGTGTCCTCCTTGGTGGTGTCCGCCATAATATTTCTTTCCATGATGATCTCCATGGTGTTGATTGTACTTTCCATATTTTCCTTTTGAAAAATGATATCAGTGTTAGATGACTCTGTCATATTTGCAGACTATTTATGTTAAAATGATTCAGTTTTTACCATGGTGTCCATCGTCGTGATGAGAATCGTAGAACTTGTGATTTTTAGCATATTCGTCCTTGTGATACTTATTGTGGTAGCCTATAGAAACAAATACACTCATTTGCACAAGGATTTTACTACAAGATTTTCACCTAATATGCTTCAACCTACCATGTGTGTGATGTCCCTTCTTATGATTTCCATGTCCGCCATAATGATGTCCATGGTGACCTTATAACAACAATTTTAAAATTATGTATGACTACACGTAAGGAATTTGAAAGTGAAATCCAATGAGGGAATTTCCCTCAAAGTATTAATATTTTAATGGGGATTTACCATGGTGACCATGATGCTTTTGCCCGTGATGTTTTCTAAATTCAAGAAACGATGTTTCATGAAAAATTATCTTTGTGTTTTGTTAATATCATTAAAATCATTTACAAACACAACATGGACTTTGTTTTGCATACCCTCCATGATGATGATTTCCGTACTTTCCTCCATGATGGCCATAGTGTCCTGGTGATAATAATACAGCCATGTTAATACCCACACATATACCCCCTTAATTATAAACGATACCAAGTATTTTTAAATTTCAAACCAACCTTTGTGGTGGTTGTTATGGTGATGTCCATGTCTGTCGAAACATTATACGTAGATTTGAGTATGTGAGCATTTCAAATTAACATATAAAATGCACGAGAACATATATGTGTACATGTTTCCTGGGTTTACAATATTACCTTCCATTATGATGACCTATTAAATTCGAGAAAAATATATTCATTAATATATTTTGTTGTTCTAATGAATTTTCGAACATTTTAAATATATTTCAGGTATATTTGCCTACCGTAATTATTGTGATGTCCTCCATACTTTTTGTGACCATGGTGACCTGGTATGCAAGAAAATAGAAATGAGTTAAAAATATCTAATCTATCTTTCCCGTAACACCACAACGCAAAGCTTTTTTCTGTCAGTTTAATTACCATGATGTCCTTGGTTTCCATGGTGTCCTGTAGGTATGGTTTCGGTTGAATTAATAAGAAATTAATAACATTTTAAAAGTTCCCTCCAACAAAATTTTGTTATTTTTGAAAGTATAAATACAACGTACCGTGATGGTTTCCTAAAAAGCGAAAATAAATTTTGAGTTAGTTCTCTATGTATCTATCTCTATTTAGATTTCTGATGTAACCATTCATATTAAATGTACGTTGAAGCAAGTTTCGGTCGGTTTTTATTGACACAATTAGGTCAAGAATAATTACTATTCTCAATTATGAAAAAGTGTTAGAGTCGATAACGTTTTTAACAAGCTTCAATAAACTGAGTTAATGAAACCAACATTTTCACTTGCCGAAATTTGCCACTTCATACTTGAACGCACAAATTTTAAGCATAAAAATGGGTACCATGATGGTGATGTCCGTGTCCCCCATATCCATGATGACCTGCTGCAGTTTCCAGGTCAGGAACCGCTTCAAGATTGTTACTTGCCTCCGCCAGCATTTGGCTTTCAGCCGGTATTAGCTCAACCTCAGTGCCCAGTTGCCCACTTTTATCATTTCCGTTTCCCTTCACCTTAAAACTATTGCTAACGACTAGAAAAGAACTGTTAGGGAGAACTGAGGAAGAAGGGAGGGTGATTAAATCCGATTCCCCTTGAATTTGACTAGCTACTGGGGGAGAAGCCAACACTCCCCAAATTACATCTCCTTCCCCTCCGCCATGAGCTGTAGGAATTTTCACACTCAAACAAATCATGCAAGCTGCTGAAACTAGAATCCACCAACTGATCAATTTTTTCGGTGAACCGTTATCTTTCCTTGAAACACCACTCGGTCTTCGGCGTCTTTTCCTACTGATTGTTGGGCTGACACCTGCAGCGCCATACTTTGGGGTGGCTGAGGTCCCCATTTCCAGCAGAAATGTCCTGGATAAGGACCACTGACACTACTCCCCTCAGAAAACCCAATATTTTGTGCACTTCACGGATATTTCTTGAAAACTTTTCAAAAACTTAAATTTCATACAAATGGGAAGCCATGATTCACATCTCTTTGTTGAACAATGGGAAGCACGAAGGGCTCTGTCGATTATCAACTTTCTAATTTCTCTTTTATATATAGACTACATTTTAGATTTTAAAAGTCATTGTTTCATCTCAGTAGAGGGGTAGACACACGTTTAGCATGCTGTAATTTTTTCATCATATTGAGCTCAATACAATTCATGAAACATTGTAGACCTCTTTCATCATAATAATATCGTACTTAACAAGTGATCTGATTTCTGTTTTGAACCGCTTCATTTGCATTAAAGTCACTATTCCTTTTAACGCCATCAATATGTAATCCAATCATACCGTTCTTCCACTTTGATTTTTCTGAGACAGTACCTTCTTGCAGTCAGACAACGCATCACTTCCTGGATTTTTTTTCAGTCTAGATTATACCGTGTCTTATTTTTTGTTTCGTTCATATTCCTCTTCCACATATTCCTATATATTTTCATGCAATTTGTGAACCAAGAGTAGGTGGCTTGTTTATTTTAAAGAAAAAAGCTCAACAAAAATGGAACATTTGCAGTCAATTATTATGCAATTGTTGGTGGTTTCATTACAGGGGTAGAGACAATTGGAAACGAGAGCGAAAATACTAATAAAAAAATTCAATCAGGGCATAGCATGTTACCATCCTCTCTATATGCAGTGATGGTGCAACTTGAAACTTGTCAACTGACAAGCAAAATGTTCTGCAATTCATCCGCTTTGCCCCCAAAATTGACAAAAATTAAATTTGCTAATGTTTTTCCACCGCAGAATAATAACCTGTGCGGTTACATGCAAGTTGCAAAATGCACATTTTACCTAAATACCTAATTTTTTCCTCATGTGCAACAAAATGTTTGGCTTTAGGTGATTTTTATGGCAATGATGCTGGCAGTAGTTTTTTGTGTGGTTTCAAAAGTAATTACGGGCAAAATTATATATTTATGAAGCTTTTCACGAGTGAAGTAACGCTGAGGTTGAGCTTGATTTTGAAGCTGACGTCGCAAATTTGAATTCGAAATTTTCAGCGTAATGGTAGCGTGCGATAATCTGATATTGATTTCCAACTGCCGTATCATTGACTTTATCGAGCGTGGATTGTTTAATGGAAAATTGAATTAAGTAACATGTACCTATTTACGAACGACTAAAACACAGCTATTTCATATTTACATAGGTATCGCAATTAGTAGAAAATTAGACGAATCGGATATTTACGCATCAACGCACATATCAGTCTGAGCACATTAAATCAAGTTTGATGACGAATTTTTGTGAAGCAAAAACTACCTACACAAAAAAATGTCATCCTGTGTGCAACAAAATCAGCACATTTTGATGTTTTGGTTCACTGATTATTGCAATTACTTGCCAGAATCAAAAGCTAACGCAAGGATTAGTACCATTTTCAATAAATTCTGCACTGTACCCCATACTTACGCATACACACCTCATAATGTGTACACATGTGAAGAACGTGTGTGGTGAAAGTGATTGGGATTATTGGGAATATAATTACGTGTTTGACACAGCAAACAAACTTGTATGCACTTTTCCTACTGAATTTTTGCAAATGTCTATAGACAAGCGCTAAAGAGGACAAACTCATCACAGGTATTTCCGGAAACAAAAAATTGCATTATGAATTAAAAGTAAAATGCATTTTGTCTGCTTCGAAAATGAGTTTCAAAACTTTATTTTTTTTCTTCACCGCTCCATTTTCATTTTACAATGAACAACAAATCATTTCATACTTTGGCACAACCACAAACAAGCCCTCACTTCACCAAACTTTTATCCATACACATACAACAACTGTAACTTATCATACGCATGGTACATCAGTTTTATTTATTCATTATAATTTATCTTATGATTTAGTGCAGTCTGCCAGAGACTATATATATTTAAGTAAAATGTATTCATGATTTCAGTTTAACTTTTATTATGCTTGGTATCAGTTGATTGAAATTGCATATTATTGACTGGACATGGCCCAATCAAGGCATGCATTATTCCTGTTGCAGTGACACAGATTTGGCGTGTATTTATAGACAACTAAATATCACGCAAATCTCACTGACGCGAAGAAAAGGTAGCAATTCAGCGCAAATTTATTTCTCTATGTTTATCTTAGCAGATATAGCTGATATTTAAAAGAGATTATATGTTATACAGAACACAGAAAAAGAACTTAAAACTTTAGTATTTAACAACGTTTCTTTACAATAAACAATAATTTTACAATTTAGGTAGTTGTTTGCTGACATTCTGAGACTTCTGTTATGGCTAGTTTTAAGATGAACGGATGCATTTACATTTGGCATGATATATGCCTTTTTGACTTGGTATACTCATAGTAGAATAATAGAAGAATATCCTAGAATGAATTGTCTAATTTTCTCACGTGTGCATAATTTGGTAACAAGTATAAGCTATAAGTAAGTTTTATACAAGTAAAATCTCAATGATACAATCATTAAATACGTATATAGATATAAGAGAGGTATTAGAACTGTCAACAAGAGCCTGAACTATGCAATTTAGTTTTTAAAAGAATTTTTTACAGTTGTATTAGCAGTTTATCTAGCATGAGACTTACAGAATGGACGACCAGCTTTTGCAAAGAAACTTTGTCCTTCTAGATTCTTCTTGCAAGCCTGAAATAGGGTTTGACACAAGCAGCATGAGAATCAGAAAACCAAAGATTATATTATGCTCTCGAAAGAATTTGAGAAAAATGCACATCATCATTTTGCATTCATGCATGACTTACCGCACAATTAAAGCATTGTGAGTGATAATTTTGACCGATTGCTTCTACCCATCGATCTCCAGCCTCAATGGGGAATCCACAAGCGTAACATTTAGTAGTGAAGAGTTCATTCCAATCTATACCCAAAAATTCATAGATTTTAAAGCTCAGACACAATGCGATTCTCCCCATCGCTATATCTTTTTCTGCGTGGTGGTGTTTCAAAATGAACTTAATATTTTAAATAGGAACCATCGTATATTGCCTAAAAGAGTTATTCCAGGGCAAGCAGGATTACTCTACACAAAAAAATAAATAAAAGATACCGCGAAGCAAACCTAAATCATCCTATGATAAACTTACCAGCGTCGCAGTAGGGTTCACCATCCTCGAGGAAGAATGGATTGTTTCCAAATGGCTTGTTACAATGCCTGCAGGCAAAGCATTCCGGGTGGAAGCTTTGGCCAATTGCGTTCAAGCACTCGTATTTGATTCGGTTCCTGCAGCGTCCACACTGTGGTGCCAGATGGCTTTCCCAGCAGAACTCACAGTGAAGGTTACCCTTCTCTTCAATAAAGCCGACATCCATCAGAGGACGAGAACAGTTGGGAGTGGCACACTTGAAGTGATCCGGGCAGTAGAACTTTGAGTTGGCAGTTATGAACGGGCCACTGCACAAAAGCATTAATGTTTTTGGTTTCTGTATATTTTATGACTAATGAAAACTTTCTAGACTAGAAAACAACGAGGCTTAAAGAAGCAGAAAAAGCTTTGTATCTAATTAAATTAATGTCAGGTGATGCTCCTGGAGAAATATTTACAAATGGCTATGCAACTACTTAATAGAAAGGAAAAAATTTGACCTACCGAATTTGTGTTTGGCACGCGCTGCAAATAGCAACTCTGGGTCCAGGCTGAGTCAACACACCCCTTCCGCGTTTGGGAAGAATAGACAATGACTTGACACCTTTTCCACCCGCGCCTCCACCAGCACCACCTGGGGCTTGCGCGCCAGGACGGCGTCAATATCCATCTCTTCAAACAGCGTGCCCTTGTAGTCGATCTTCTTGCGAGGAACGGCTTCGAGTTGTCCG
>JAQIXX010001404.1:0-34392 GCA_034700605.1 Willowsia nigromaculata
GGAGTTTTTCCACCTGGGTGGCCTTTTGTTAATGGAATGAACAAACCGATTTCGGTTTCCCCCCAACTGCCTCAGTTTCCAGGATTTCCAAGCATTAATATTCAGCATCTTCAGCCTTTTCAACCTACTCAACCTCCTACAACCACAGCTCGACCCACATCGCCACCCCAAATCGGGAGTTTGGGGCCATGTGTGACAAATAATGGTCTAAGTGGCTATTGTGCCTCATTCCGTCAGTGTTATCCCATATTGTACAGTCCAGACGATGGGCATATAATGAACAATGGCCTTGCAGAGATGTACATGAATATATCTGGATCATGCAATGGGCATTCACCTCCCAACTTTTTCATGTTTAGAGCTGATGCCCAGTTACGACAAAACCAAATATGCTGTGGGTCTAGCGTAGCTTCACAGCCAACGTTTCCACAATTTGGGTTTCCCCAATTCCCAAATCTTTTCCCTCAGCATCAGATAACAATGAAACCTCCATGGGCCCACTATCCTACAAGATTGTCCACAACGAGACCAACCACTACAACTACTACCACTACTACAACAACAACTACGACTCCACGCCCGACTCAGGCTCCTCCACAATGGCCGCCACAATGGACGCAAAGAACCACAACTCAACGCCCCGCGCACTGGCAAACAACAACCAGACCGACTCCAGCACCTCCACGTCCAAGCACAACTACGATTTCTCCAGTTGTGTCAAGTTGTGGCGTTGGAAAAATTGTTGGAGGCTCACAGGTAAAACGACTAGTAGATGGCATATATTTTAATGACAAATTTTTGGATATTGCAGTCAATCACCAATAACGTTCATTGTTTGATAGGCTGCAAAGGGCGAATTCCCTTGGCTGGTCGCTCTGGTACGGAATGGACGTCAAGTATGCGGTGGCTCATTAATTGATTCTCAATTCATCTTGACTGCAGCTGTGAGTTCAAAATAATCTCCACTAACAGTATCAAGGAAAACTTCAAACCATCACGCATAGCTTTATACCAAGCTTTAAATAATGATTGATTATGTTTTTATTTATTTTACAGCATTGTTTCAACGGGTATTTCAGATTTATCTATAATATGTATTATATGAAAATGCTAAAATGACTAATATTTGTATTCATGCAAAATGTTTCTCTCTAATTCCCTTAGGGTTACTGGACAAGAGCTTCAAACATTGTTTAAAGTCTACATAGGAGATTATGACTTGCACACTCTCAGTGATGGTCCCATGACGGTTAAAAGCATTTCGAAGCTCATTCTTCACAGACAGTTTCACCAACAATATTTCTACAATGATATTGCTGTATGGCTAACACATTATGCCAACCACTACCATGAAATGCAAGTTTCTGAGTATTCGAGTAACTTTGCTGATTTTTTTTACAGCTTCTCAAACTAGATAGTCCGGTGCAATTCGGAAGCAACGGAAATAATGACATTAGACCCATCTGTCTCTCAAATGGTGGCAATTACGAAGGACAACCTGCCGTAGTTGCGGGTAAGCATCCAATTAATCCGTTCGTTAACAACTCAAATAAATTCCATAAATGAGATGATTCCTGATTGTCTGAAACGTAAATTAGGATGGGGAAGGACATCTGCTCAAAATGCGTATCAGCCTGGAATATACAGGAAAGTGGAACTTAAAGTTTGGAACTTACAGCAGTGTGCGGCTACGTACGGAAGCTATGCTCCTGGTGGTATAACTAATCAAATGATGTGTGCTGGTGTAACCAGTAAAGATTCCTGCTTGGTAAATTCATTGTAAATATAAAATACTCTCCATAATAGTAACTAGAATAAAATTAAACATTATGATATTTTCATGCAAACCCTTTTCATAACACGTCTTCCTTAAACGATACTTGGATCTTAATCTCGACGGACTTTACAGGGTGACAGGTAGGAAATTGAATTATGTACTAAAAGCAATTGATTACTTTTCTATAAAATTAAAACTAATGACATTGTATGTTGTTTTTTTCAAGTGGAGGGCCTTTAATGCGAAGAGTTGGAAATGTTTGGGAGCAAATTGGACTCGTAAGCTGGGGAATTGGTTGTGGTGAGTTCTAAACTAGCTTTCTTACAAACATTGTTGTAATGTACATTCATCTTGATACAGTTTTTCGATGAAATGTAAGTCACATCTCTAACTTACGTAATTTTAAAAATTTTTACGAAATTTTCAGGTACTTATCCTGGCGTGTACACAAGAATCGCGGATTATCAGGACTGGATAGCACGTCATCGACACTAGTGTTTTAAATTTTATTTATAGATAGTTAGATACATTTTTAAAATCCTTTCAAATCTCATGGCGGTACACATACTTTCTAAATTTACATGTTAGTTCGCCGGTCAAACCTTACTCAGTATTGATCATAAAAAAAGAATTTTATCATTGCATATTTTATTATTCCTACCCTTGTCGCGTGCTAATATGTAAGCTACTAATCATAAGAAAAATACTTTGATGATGACGGATAACATACCTGCAAGATTATCTGTACATACTGTGGTATTTTGCATTTAATGAGAGACAATATCTGTTAAAATATGCATTTAAAATAAAAGCCTAAAACAAAGCGAAACGGTTTTGCGTTGTCTGTTAAAACGTTTGTACCTAAATGAGCATTCCGAATCGGGTACCATTTTTTTCTATCAAGAATTCGATGTGAACATAGTTTGAAGGCATTTCCCAGTACGTTTTATTACCAATTTGACTAAGGCTAAGGACAACATGACACCTAAACTTAATTGGTTGTCTTTTGACAATTGCTACATGGGGGGTCTTGTACTTCCTATTAATTATTGTTGTTACTTTATGTACTTACCGTAATTCCACCTAATTGTTAACTAGTCTCTGTATAGAATATGTACACCTCAGATGAGCACCTCACACATCACCTACCTAATGATGACTTACGGAATTTTACGGCTCTTTGAGGTGCTGTACGTGACAGTGATCAAGTGTGACAATTATAGAATAATAACCTAACTATTTCATCTTTGTGCTTGCACACCTGCGTACATATATATCAAATCTTAATCATCGCATGATATATACATACTGGCGTATACTAGAAATGAGTTTATAGCAAAATATACACTGACTTCACACATGCCTGACATAACACATTTTGTTTATTTTTACAAAGATTCTGATTATCCATATTATAAAAGAATGTGGTATTCGTGATGATCATGAAAATATTAATGACAAACTGCATGCGTGATTCGCTGCCTGATATATTGTATTTAGAGTAAGTACAAGGTTAGTTGGGCTTAAACGAAGCCTCTACCTCCTGCATACCTTGTCACACGACAAGGCTCTCTTGACAATTGTCAACTGTTGTAGGCCCTTTCAAAACTGCGTACTGCGTAAAATGTTGGATGTGGATACAGCGTCTTGATGACAACATGCAAACAAATGGTACTTCAAATTTGTCAATAATAATTTGTCATCAATGAATGCATAAAATATAGATGAATTTGAAATTATGTAGATTTGAAATAGAAATTTTAAAGATGGAAGTACATTATCAGAACTCAACATGGTACTTTTCTCATCGCATTGGAATTTGGAAAGGATGCATGCAGCTTCTCGCAGATGTTCATAATAAGCTATGAATATATGAATTGTAATTTGTTAATAAGTACAAGTTCAATCGATTGATTAATGTCATTACCAGATCATCCTCACGTAACTGAAATCAACGTGAGATAGTTGATGTTCGGATAGGTCAGTTATTCAATGAATATCTGGTAACAACAAAACGTGTCTTTTTTATGCATTCCATATATATTCCATGATTACATGTAATGAACTTTTGTTAGGCCATGTCAAAGAAATAGCTTGCAACTTTTTATGTAACTTGATTGATCCAAATTAGGTTTTATTGTGTGTGACGTGTATTTAAACGTGACAGATTTCCACCAGAATGTCACAACATAGACAACTTCCGACTATTTCGCATCATTTCACCAGTGCCTCTATCACTTGCATTGCCAAATCATGTTTCCGAAGATTTTAAGATTATTGGAAACATTGACTCTTTTACTTTTTGTCAATGTAACATTAGCAAAAGTGGCTGTTCTTGATGAGGATACCGTTGGGGTTGGAGGTAGTCTACTCCCCCTTGTATAAATATGCATAATTTCATTTGACGATAAAACCACTAATCCATTATTACATTCGTTTGGGACTAGATATTTCGGAGGCATTGGAAGCCGAAAATTTTGACCCACGTGGAGCTGCTGACACTCGAAGAACTTACACGGTTATCAATGGGCAACATATAATGATTAGCTGCAAGACGGCCAGAAATCTTGATGGGGAGTGTAAACCGTTTGGAGAATGCTATCCCATATTCAAGTTACGTGAACAACGAGGGAACGACAGAGACATACACTACAAACAAAACGTCTTGAGCTACACGGAGAGGGATGTTAATAAAGTTAACGATGAACTTCAAAATATATATCGGGGTGTCTCAGGAGATTGTTCTAGCTCTGTTCTTGAGACTATTGCCAAAGCATTAGGTAAAAGTTTTTCGAAGCTCCCGGATGTTGGTTCAATAATGAACTAAAATTACAACTTACTCATGTAATGATGAATATTTTGTAGGTCATCCTGTGCCAAAACAAAATTATGTTTGCTGCCCAATGGAAAATAATCAATCTCGCGTTTATAGGCCATCAAGGCCTCAAGCACCTAATCCACCAACGTACCAAAATCAGCAATGTGGCCGATATACATTACGAGCGGAAAATGAAACTTTCAAAGACGATTCAGGTAGCCATCATGCTCAAGGAAGAATTGTGAACGGAAGAGTTGCTGGACGTAATGAATTCCCTTGGGCTGTCGCGTTGATGTTAAACGGGAGACAGTTTTGTGGCGGATCCCTGATTGACGCCAATCATGTAAGAATAGTACTGCCATTTCAGGGTTGAAATTCACCACGCTTTTTAGAGGCAACGATTGATCGATTTTATTGTATTTATAGGTTCTCACCGCAGCGCATTGCGTCTACTTGTATGCAGACAAAGCTTCTTTAAAATTATCGAAATGATTCATTTTCCCATAAAGATTTGTTGTGAATTTCCGCATTTTTATTACAGTATGAATCGCGGTGACGTAAAGAGGATGCGGTTACAGATTGGAGATCATAACATTTATGCTACGAATGATGGGCAACACGAAAATCGTGGAGCCTCAAATGTCTACTACCATCGAGCATTCAGCATGAGGACCCTCGTAAGAAATGGAAATACAACTAGAAATATTCCAAAATGCGATCAATTAGGTTTTAAGTCTTTTTATAAAACACAGGTTGATGACGTTGCCTTGATTCGCCTCTCGAATGGCGTAAATTTTAACAGAAATATTCAACCAATATGTATGTCAACTAACTCATGGGCCTGGGAAACATACACTGCCAGTGTGGCAGGTATAAGTGCACTTTGTGGCAGTCAACCATAAACTTTCATCAAACAATATAAATATTCGTTAATCATCGCCTTTTAATTATATCAGGGTGGGGACAGGTATCTGAGAGAGGTCAGCAATCAGCCGTACTGAGAACTGTCAATGTTCGTATCTGGAAGCAAAACGAATGCGCTAGAAAATACAGAGGTAGAGCTCCCGCTGGGATTACAAATGGAATGGTTTGCGCTGGTGGTCAGGGCTATGACTCTTGCAAGGTAGTTTTGATTGTTATTAGAACAAAACATCATGACAAAATCAAAATGCGCATTAATAATGATATGTTTTGACCTTTTTAAAACTTGCAGGGAGATTCAGGTAACTACAAATTTAATTTTCTAAAAAAATAAAAGATTCAACTTTAAGTTTTTTAATACCGATTAATTATTCTTAAAAATTTAGGCGGTCCACTTAACGTGTTTAGAAACAAACGGGCGGAGCAATTAGGAATTGTGTCTTGGGGAATTGGTAAGTTTTTCTGCTCATACTATGAATGTAACGACATAAGATAAGCTTAATTTTTAGGATTAATTGATTTAATTGAAATTTTTTAGGTTGTGGTTCCTACCCAGGAGTGTAAGGAGCTTTTAAATTGTTTTTTATGATTCTTTTTTATGCAATGATGTGTGTATTTTCTTTATCTATTTGATTTTTTTCTATATTAATAACAGATACACAAGGGTGGATATGTATCTCAATTGGATAAATAAAAATCGAAGATAGCGGATCATTTGAAGCACACGAATTTTGAGTGGAATGCAGAAATAGGAGTTCACAAAAAACAACATTAATCGCGCCTTAAATTATCCTATTCATCGTTCCAGTGCCTTTAATTTATATTAGCGTAAGGTTTACTTGTTGGTCCATGTCTTCTTAAAACGCACGTTGTACATGTTTAAGTTTACATGCCTGACCCTCCCCTCATGTTCATCATTATTTTAGCTTAACTATTTATTGTTGTGTAATTCATTTGTTTTTTTTTCGTAAAAATAAATAGAAAGATTGTAAAGTGAATAAAAATGTTTGTCTGTTGTAATTGTAAAAGTTTTCGTTAAGAAAGCCAGGTCCATGAACCTCTAAGTATTGCCAAATAAACTTTAAAAGTAAATATAAGTTGATGCGAATGAAAATTATTTGGAGAGATTCTTAAACTTTTTATTGTTGCGAATATTTTTCGCGAAAGAAACCTCTTATTCCATGCCGTCACTACTCGTAGTTCATGTTTAAACCTGTTTCTGTTGTTAGGTAAAGCGCTTTCATTACTCCGCAGAGTCACAGCATGAATTTTATTGACTGGGCTCACTTTTATTATTCCGTCAGATCAAAAACTGATAAAATCACAGTCAGGCATAAATGTTGCGATAGAATGGAGTAGAACAATAGCCAAGATGAGAATAGTTAGGCTCATCATCATCATATTCATCATCAGTACCTCAAATAAGAAAAATGCACACGTGTATTCTGTTCCTTTTACGCTTCTATATTGAAAGCACAGCACATTGTTGATTATGATCAGATTCTGATGTCTAACAATGATTGTAAAAGCAAACTACCCCTTTCGCTTGTTCGTGTTGACAGGTTCATGGTCACCTTCCTACTTTCCGAAACTTATTGAGAGTTAAATTGATGACTGACGTGATTTTGCTAAGGTCAGTGTCATTAAAATGTTTGTCTATAATGCAGCAGTGATAAACCCAAGGTACTATAATCTACCCGACGAGTCGTTCAACTCGTATTTTTAGGTACATATTATGTATGTATGTCTCCAACTGTGCTTGATTTAGCATATTGGCAAATCAGCAAAAACACGCATACCTATTGTAATGTACATACATCGCAAATTCGGATTTATATCGGTGCAATCATTAATGAAAAAGTCTTTCTATTCTTTTATAAATATATCTCTGTACTTTTGAGAATAAATGTTCAATCAACCCAGGGTTAATGCTTATTTTCATCCTAATTCTGAAGAACGTTTCAAACATATTTTTGATCTTTTGCTCCTACCAAATTAAAATGTAAGAACTACACAATATTTTCGGATGTTGCATTGGTATACGTATTGCATAATAAAATGAACATCTCACATTCAATGAACCATGTCTTATTATATAAGTTTTTGTTGCATTTATCCATAAGAAATAAACCCAGTTCTGTTTTTGATCTCATGCCTGAGTATCTTTGTCACAGGAAAGGCTGAAGAGACTAAAAGAGAAAGGTTAGGGTTGCATGGTACAGTGATAAAATGAAATTAATTACCAATTCAATTTTCGTAGCTTCTATAATTAGCTTGAATGCCAATTTTGTGAAAACAAATGAGGCAACAAACATTGATTTCGACACTGACGATACCATTTCCATCAACGGTAATTTTTGTCAATCTGACAGTTAATTTTCTATCAACATTAAAAAACTTGATTTTTACTAGACGATTGAATTATTTGTAGCCTTCAACGATGAACAGGAAGGAACGACAATTGCATATGATGATGTCACAAATACAACTCCTCTTCAGGAATCTGTACGACAAATCCGCGAAGATGGAAAAGGGGCTTATTGTGTGACCAATACTGGACTTTCTGGAACCTGCTCTTCACTGAAGGATTGCTTTCCACGCTTGTTTCCGGTCGATATTAATGCTGATGATAATGACACTCCTGGACATACTGGAGTCTATAACCAAAATTTAGCAAAGTTACTCATTGAAGCTTCTGGATTCTGCGGATCCCCTGCGGGAATTAATCCAGGATCAGATCAATTGCTGTCAAGTAAAACTTTTTTCTAAAGAAAAAGTTGTAACGCAGTAAAGCTCTATGATTTTAAAGAAAATTTATATTATGTAGGGATTCAAAGTGAAAGTGAAATTTGCTGTGCTACTACAAGAGATGCGGGCGATTTTGAGTTGGGCAATGACACCTCTTCAATCGATGGGGACTACCTAAAAAAGCCATGCGGACATTTGAAAATTGACCCAAACATTTTGCCTATACCAGATAAAATTGTGGGAGGAAGAGAGGCTGTTCTCGGTACGAATCGAAATTGTGTTTTTTTTAAATTCAAGTAAAATTGTAAGCATTGAATGAGTAAATTTTTCTATAGGAGAATTTCCTTGGATGGTGGCAATGCTCAGGAGAGGACAACAATTTTGTGGAGGCAGCTTATTGGATAGCAAGAACGTTCTCACTGCAGCCGTAAGTTAACTATACACAACATATAGTTAAGTGTGGATTACTTTAATTATGATTCTGCAAGTTTATAAAATATAAATAATATTTTGAAATTCATTTACAGCATTGTGTGGAGTTGTAAGTAGCTATTTTAGCGTGTGGTGGTATCTAAATCTTATGGAAATAATGCAAGTAATATGTTACCGCCTACCGCTTATGATTAATCATTTTTATTCAATCACTGTGCAGCATGACAAAAAATGATGTCACGTCTTTAAGACTTCATTTGGGTGACTTGGACATTTATTCGACCAAAGATACAAAACATGTGGAAAGGAAAGCAAAACGAGTGTTGTACCATAAGGGCTTTAACATGAAAAATCTTGTAAGTTTTCAGTGAGAGTACCACTGATGTACAAAATAATTTTGAAAATGTTTATCTATTCTAAATTTTAAAATTTGAACTTTTGTTTCAGGCTCATGATGTAAGTTACAGCTTTGATGAACGTACCTGCCATGTAACGCGTAACTGTAAATTAAGAGCATACAAATATTCTTATTCTAATTTTCTTAAATATATAGATCGCCCTTGTTCACTTGGATAAACCCGTAGAGTTTTCAAAAACTGTTCAACCGGTTTGTCTTCATCCAGGAAATCCTCCATATGATACTGGAAAACAGGAAGCAACAGTAACAGGTTATTAAAAGTGGCTGCTACCTTATAATGAGTAGATATGCTTCAATAATGTATGATTAATTGAAATTATAGGTTGGGGTACGACTTCATCTGGAGGAAGCCAATCCTCAACTTTGCTTGCTGTGAACATTAACGTGATTACGCAGGATGAGTGCAACAAAAAGTATTCTGCAGCATCAAAAAAGATCGGTCCCGGAATGGTTTGCGCCTAAGAATATGGAGACAGAACGATAATGCAATATAAAATTTCTAAAACATTTGACTACCAATGGATCACTCCCCACTTGGTTTAGTAACCCTCCCCCCAGGTTTCACTGGATACTGAAAATGAGCGTATTCTACTTACTTGGAACAGCTTTCAACCGTACATTTTGCAAATAAACTCTACTGGTATATCCAATGTGATATTCAATGTCGTGATACAATTGGGGGGGGGGGTTCAGTAAACAAAGTCGGAAGGGATCAAAATGGTAGTCAAAATTATGATTTTTTATAAAGAAAATTGAAATTTTCTAGGTTTGCGCGGGATCTAAAGGGAAAGACTCTTGTCAGGTAAGTTATCCATTATCACTTGAAACTTGATTATGTGATTAGTGATGGTACTAATATCGATTTCCATTAAAAAGGGTGACAGCGGTGGTCCTTTGATTACGGATGTCAGGGGTCAAGCAAAACAAGTAAGAGAGAATGTCCTCCAATATAAAATGGCTTTTATCTATAAAACATTTTACGTGTTAACAAGTTGCATTGTTCATTTTTTTTTTCATTTAGATTGGGATCGTTTCTTGGGGCATAGGCTGTGCATCATATCCAGGTGAAAATGAACTTTATTCACAAAACATGAAATGTATAAAATGGAAACATGAAGAATTAATTACTAATTAATTAATCAAAATTAATTTTTTTCTCAATTCAGGCGTGTACACAAGAGTTGACAAGTATATGAAATGGGTTAACAAAAACCTACAAAAATAATTGTTAGTATCTTAATTAAAACCATGCACTTTTGCGTAAATAAAACTTGGATGGATTTTATCAATTATACTGTAGTACATACTTTTCAATCTTATTCATCGCTCTACGTATTGGTTTTCTGCAATTCTATATTACTTTTTTTCGCGCAGCATGTTTCCTAACACAACACCAGCCACGAGGCATTGCACTTTGATAAAAACGCTGTTGGGTATAGCCGCAAGCATTGTTGGAAGAATTGTCCAGCACAATAGGTGGCCATTTCCTTCGTTTAAATGAATCATAAATTTTATACTGACTGCTGGCAAAACTTCACTGACCACTCCATAGAACTACTTAACTTTATTTTTTATGTGACGCGGTTAGCAATACAATGTATGTACCAAGAAGTACCAAACACATCATTTGGTAGACGCAGCCTCATATTTGAATGGTTTGCTAAAAACGTATTACTACATTTTCAAATGGAGTTTTCAATATTGCCAATTTTCATTGAAAACTGACCGACAGTATAAAGTTGTACTCTGTGTTGGCTGGGAGTGGAAAATACGGTTCTTAACATATTAAATTTGTAAGGTTGAGTAAAAAAGGATGAATACGTACGACGTAAAGCGTACCAAGAAGATGATCAAAAATACTTTTACCGACCGTGCTTAACTCTTACCCTCATAAATCTGTCAGAATTTGATAGTAAAACATGAACAAATATTGTTGCAAAAATCTTGAAAATAATAATGCTACACAATGCAGTTAAATCCAGACTACTTTTATAGCAGGTGTGTGAGCTGACGTTGGGGACATGAATATTTTTATAGTGCGTGTTGTACTAAGGCACGGCACAAAAATGACTTTGTCCGAAATATTTCAGATTTAAATACAAGGTTTACTGATATCCAGCGTTAGTTTCAGTTCGACTGGTGAATAGGCCTGATCTTGTACAAAGAACAAGAAGAAAACTTGATACTGCAATGAAAATTTGGTTGCACTTAACGGTGACAAGTGTCCTACTCGTGGGGCTTGTTGCTTCGAAAAGTTGGGGGGAAGGAGATACAATTATAATTGATCGTAAATAACTTTACCTTGTAATTTTTTGCGCTTTTAATTGAAGTAAGATTGGGTTGAATCTTATTTTAAATTAAAATATTGTTGATTCTTTGGGCAATTTGTAGAAACTCCAGACGATCTGCCTCGCTTTAAACGAGAGCAATTGGTTATTGAGGAGCCTCGCAAAGAGGATGAAGATACTGTTTTTATTCGAAGTAATCGTTGTGTCACTCCCAGAGGGAAAACTGGACGATGCATGACCTTAAGGGAATGCTACCCCATACTTTCTCCCAATGATCCTAGTTTTGCACACATGGATGGCTCCACACTCAATGACCCATTAGCTGACCAACTTATCGCAGTGTCTGGTTTATGCAGTGGACTCGAGTACCGATCTGATGATCAAGCTAGTGAGATAAGCCAACGAAATCGAAATACTTATTTAGCAAACTACGCTATCATGGAATATTATATTGATAATTTATTATGATTATTATTGTTTGCCAGTGTTTGCGCAAGTGGCACGATCGGAGGTTTTGATCTGTTGCGCTTTGCAGACCAGAATAGCTCCTCCTTTGCCACCTTCCCCACCAGTATCAAACGCCACTGTACACGATATCGACGATGGTGATGCTAAAGCTGGATGTGGCACACTCAAGATTGATAAAAGTATTCTGCCATCTCCACAGGAAGAGCCTAAAGTAGAAGTGGATTCACAAAACCGTACCAACACTGATGGAAAAATTGTTCAGGGACGTGAGGCGAAACGAGGTCTGGAGGAGAATATGCTTTTTGGGGTCATGTGAGAACTAAACTTGGTATGCTGTATATTTTAATCTTTCAATTATTACTCAGGTGAGTTCCCCTGGATCGTAGCTTTGATGAATAATGGAAGACAATTCTGTGGGGGTAGTTTAATCGATGATAAAACTGTTGTGACGGCTGCTGTAAGTAGTTTTAACTTTATTCCATTATGTCTCATTTTATTATCTCTACAGGATTTTATTATGCTACTAGTGCTTGATTTAATTAGTATTTTGATTCGTGATTTTGCAGCATTGCGTGCAACAGTAAGTTTGACTTATTTTTTGGCCCTAAATTTACAATTGCTGACAACTTTCAAAGTTAGTTATACGATAAATGGTGAATTATATTTTTTTAGTATGGGAGCTGCTGATGTACAAAAGTTGACTGTTCAGATCGGGGACCACGACATTTACAGTATTAAATTTTCATTTTTTATGCTTTTTGACACTAAACTTTACTATGATTAAAACATTTAATTACTGATTTCTTGAAACTGCTCAGGTACTTCTGATGGACGACACGAGGTCAGAACTGCATCCCGGATTTTGTATCACAAAGACTTTAGCATGAACCACCTGGTACGTTTTCTGATCATAAAGTTTACACCTGTATCTCAAAGATATCAAATTTTGCATAAAAGATAATCAATACACTCTGTGATGGAATCTAGCACCACGATGTCGCTTTGATTTTACTTAATCAACCAGTAGCTTTTGGAATGTACATTCAACCTGTCTGCTTGCATAATGGATCCCCAAATTCTGATAATCTGAACGGTGATGTTGCAGGGTGGGGACAACTTCGTGGTAAAATACTTGCATGTTTTATGATAGAATAGGGTCTGTGAAATAAATGACAAGTGCCAAAACATTTCCATTTGTCTGACAGATGGAGGCTCTCAGCCAAGAAAACTGCAGACAGCTAATGTCAGGATTTGGTCCAACACTGATTGCTCCCGACGGTATGGAAGTAACGCCCCCGCTGGAATAGGACAAGGCATGGTACAAGTTTTCACCGTTTGAATTGGACTCATTTCAAGAGTTATAAAAAATACATCTCTGCTTTCCAACTTGAAATGTACTTAAAAAATACATCACTCTTGTTTTTTACAAGGTATGCTCGGGGGGAGATGGGAAAGATTCGTGTCGGGGTGATTCTGGCGGTCCATTGACAATTAACTCCAGAAGCAGAGCGCAATTAGGTATAGTGTAGAGTAGTATATATGGGGCATTCATATTTGCACAATTATCTAATGTTTTCTTGATTTTTTACCGTTATAGTTGGAATTGTCTCTTGGGGAATTGGTAAGTTTCTGCTTATACTATGATGAATGTAACGACAAAATAAGTTTAATTTTAAGGATTAATTGATTTAATTGCATTTTACAGGGTGTGGTTCATATCCGGGAGTGTAAGGAGCTTTTAAATTGTTTTTTATGATCCTTTTTTATGCAATGAAATGTGTGTACTTACTTTATCTATTCTTCATTATGAATTTTAATAGCTACACACGCGTGGAAAAATACACTCCATGGATCAATAAAAACAGAAGGAGATCCTTTGCAGAATAATTCAACGATCGTTCAGCTGAATATACTCATTCGTTGTGAATGAGACTTACCATTTTCAACACTGCTTGTAATTATTTTTTGATTTGGCTTATAATATGTTGATCTATGTACACCATGTATAATTATTGAGGAAGATTAAAGTATGGGCTCCTCTGAAAATTCAAATATATTCGATTGTATCATGTTGAACTGAATTCTGCGACAAATGCATGTTTACGATTGACAATTTTTAATGCACTTGCTTATGACGACACAGAAAACGCTGTGCTTATTACAATGATTTTTATTATCATGATGATATGATCATCATTGGCATCATCATGCATGTAACCAGTGACCCTCATACTACTGGTACTTACTCACACAAAACATAAAAACGATTATTTCAAAATTGCATTTCACATTTTCAAGAATCCAGTTTGATGATATTCAGGTTTGACAAACCAAGATTGTCGATCTTATCACTTCCTTATTGTTTAGGAGAAATGATGTAGATTTCAATTCTGATCAGTATTCAGTTGATAAAGCTGGTTTTACGATAATAAATTTCGAGTTACATTAGCAAGCTGCGAGACATGCCAAAATATGCTGCTGCTGCTGGTACATTGCATTCTGCAAGTTTCATGAACAGTGAACACGTCTAACAATGTGCATTGATAAAGTACAAAATATGTCGAGGAAAACAGTGATTTTGATTTTTCGCTCTGATGCTTTCGTAAGCATTTCTACTGCTGAGAATGTTATCATGAGAGATCTTGTACAACGAGCGTTTAAGATAAAAAATTGAAGATAATAAAAATATGGATTTACACATAATAAAGCGTATAGTACATACAGCGCGTACCTACTTTCTGTAACGTATGTGTTGGTAACTTTAAGGAAAGCAATTATTAAGTTTAAAAATGAAGTTTTCTTGCAAAAATTTAGTCATTGCTTTAATCTGTATCACTAGCCAAGTCAAGTTTACAAGCTGTCTGGAATGGATCGTGGATGATGCGGTACATCTCACTGGTAATGACATTAGCTGGACAAATTCCAACTACATTTTTCATGCACCATTAAATACTGGCATATTGATCTGTTTTTTATTGTAGCGGAAATTGAAACTCGCAGTCCAGAGGAGTCTGATCTCCCTCCCGAATTACGTGGAAAATGTGTAAAATTACGAGAATGCTACCCAATTCTGTTTCTAACGGATCGGGTGGATGGAGATGGTCCAGGAGCAATAAGCTCTGGCTTAATTGAGTTTATTCTTGAAACGTCAGAAGCATGCAAACCATTGGAATCCCAAACCGGAGTTGCAGAAAGAGCGATAACCAACCCTGGTGATAAATATATCCGGTGCCGATTGCGCACTATTTTAGAGAAGGAATCATTGTCCTCCTCAGCAATCAGTCCAGGTGTACCGTTATCGACAGTTGGAATCAAGGCGGAAGATGAGAGCAATATGTGCGGACAAAGTACTCACTTGCGAATCACAGAACCAGAAGAACGAGTAGTTGGAGGAGTTGAAGCGAATCAAGGTGAAGCTCCGTATATTGTGAGTTTGTCTTAAATACCATTACACATTTTTTTTTACATAAGTCTTTATGAGAATCACCTTGGGTTTGTAATTTTCCTGGAAATTCCTTCGTTTTTGTTACAGGTGGCCATGCTATATAAAGGGAAGCAGGTTTGTGGAGCCTCAATTATTGATGATCAACATATTCTCACAGCTGCCCACTGTGTGAGCCAGTATGATTTTTGATGTTTTAATCCAATCTCATCACTCTTACACAACTAATTAATTAACCATAAATATTCGTCTGAAAACTTATTTTAGCAAAGATATCTTCTATATGCAATTTCAGCTTGAATGCGACAGTCTTGAAACATCTTAGGTTTCTCATTGGAGACCATGATATAAAGGTGAAAACTGTACATAATTCATCTGTTCTACGGCCCATTATAACATATTTTAAAAATATTTCATGTTATAAAAAATGTTGAACTATGATATGTGAACCGAACAGGATTTGAAGGAAGTTGACCATCAGGAACGGAACGTTTCCAAAATTATTTATCATAAGGAGTTCTCAAGCGACACTCTTGTAAGCGGATTAAACAGAAGCAAGAGCGTTTGTTCGTACTCTTACAATAAATAGACAAAGATTCATGAAAACAAAATTTATTGTCCAAAAAAGCATGATGACATTGCGATGATAAAACTCTCCGAACCTATCCAATATACGAGTAACGTTGCTCCAATTTGTCTTTATGATGGTACGCAATCAATTGATGAAGGCACAACTGATGGTAGACTGGTGGGATGGGGACAGGTTGAAGATGGCGGAGAAAGGCCAGCGTAAGCAATTTTGGCCCAAAGTATTTGAATTTGTTTACTAAACAAGATGAATTTAATTTTAATGATTGTTTTAGGATTCTAAGAACTGCAAATCTGCGCATATGGAAAATGGAAGACTGCGAGGAAGTTTATGATGGAATAGTTCCAGACGACATCTTTGACAAAGCATTTTGTGCAGGAGGATTTCAAGACGGAGGTACAAATTTCTTGAACATGATAACTAACTTATTTTATGTTTTTTACCCTTCTGCCAACTTTTTTCTGTTTTTAACCCTTCTGCCAACTTTTTTCTGTTTTTAACCCTTTTGCCCACTTTTTTATGTTTTTAACCCTTCTGCTACTTTTTTATTGTAGGTACTACAGACGCGTGCCGCGGTGATTCCGGTCAGTAGTTATCATGCAACTCCAGTTTAAAGAAAGCTTAAAATTTAAGTGTGAATTAGAAAAGGATATTTTGATATTTATATTAGGGGGCCCACTGACAATTTACCGCGACAAGCGGCGATGGCAAGTTGGACTTGTAAGCGTGCATCTTCTTATAACTTTATAAAATACCAAATTTTTTACTTGAAGCTCAAATTTACATGTCATAATATGTTTTACAGGTTTCGTTCGGAATAGGTTGCGGTAATGATCTAAAAAATAAATAAAAATTACCAAAAATTTCCTAAAAATCTTAAAAAAAATCTTTAAAAAATCTAGGTAGGTACCCGGGAGTTTTCACAAAGGTGAGTGATTATCAGTCGTGGATTGATAGACATCGAACGGTACGTTTATCTAACGAATGATAAGGTCTGCATTAAGATATCAGTGTAATAAAGTAATGATATACCATAAACGTTCACATTATATAAATTAAGTAGTCAAAATAAATGGCATGCATTTTATTGTCACGAAAAGAAAGTTTTTGATTTTGCATTTGATTTTGAGGTTCATTTTTTTCATTTTTGTCATTCCTTAAAATACACATACATAGTTGGCGTTTCGCTTCACACACATTAAGCATAGTCAAGGCAGAGCATACAATAGTGAAACCAAAGTATTATATGCTATGGCATGTGCTAACAAAGAAAGTATATTTTCTATTGATTTGGCTACGAGGGCCAAGTTTTTTTTACAAAAGAACTGTTTATATTTCTAGATACAGATTTGATGTCAGTGATGTCACAAAGCATCTCATAACTTGAAATGTCTCTTAAATTCATTGTTGCTTTTGAACTTTGATTAGTATTGGTAAATGTATTTACTCATATGAAGATATAAGATATCAAAGAGATGCAATGAAATTCAAATGTCAAAAGATGTCGTGCAAAACTATTTGACACATGATTTATGCCTCAATTATGGTATTACGGCTGACGGCCAAGCGTTTTATAGGTAACATCTTTATCAAGTTCTTACGCGAAAGCTAGAGAGCAACTTTCCCTTAGCTTATTTAAAAACGAATTGTGGAGAATTGTCTATAGTTAGTGTTAGTATTTCAGTCTGGTCAGCCCAATACAACCGTGACTTACAACAATGGTGAATAAGCTTGTATCGATACTCTATTGTTTTTCTATCTTGGTTTCATGTTATGGAGCAATATGGAAAACAGAGGACGCATACATCATTGATGGTAACGTGAAGTTTGCCTTCTTCTTTGAGATTACAAATTGTAAAGTTTGTAGCATTTCTTTATTGTTTTGCTAAAGATAATCCTGATGACGAAACCCAAGTGGTGATAACAGAAAGCTCCAATTCCTGCACTGTCTCCAGTGGGGCTCAAGGTCAGTGTGTGACTGTGGAAGAATGCAATGGTCCGTACAACTTTTTTGGCAGCCAGGATACTGATGGAAAACTTGAACTCCTGGAAGGCCTGCAACGGTATCTCAATCTATCTGATTTCGAGCCGTGTACACCAGCAGCTCAAAATGAATCGTCCTCGGAGACAACCACTATTTCCGGCTATTATGTTTGTTGCACTTCATTAAAGTACGCAGACGTCAGAAGCATAACATTAGACGAGTACTATTCCAAAAATCCTAATGAAGACCTTGAAGTACCAGAGATTCCCCTAGCTAGTACAAAACTATGGCAGAATTTAATTGTACGAGGAACAGAGGCTAATCCAGGAGAATTTCCATTTGTTGTAAGATATTGATTTGAATTGGACTCATTTCATTAGTTACAAAAAAGACATGGCAAGGTCAGCTCTGCTTTCCAACTTGAAATGTTAAAAAATACACTTGTTCTTTTTCCAGGTTTCCATCATATCAAGAGGACAGCACATTTGCGGCGGATCATTGATTGACGCACAATGGGTAAGATTTGTGTTTTTTTACATTCAATATACTTACTCTGCGAAATTTTCAATGGTCATTTATAGTTTGCACAAAAGTTTATAATGTACGTAAAATGAAGACATATCAAATAATAGTGATGTTTGTTCTACTTTTCTCCTTTGACTATTTGATTTATGCATCATTTGCAGGTACTGAGTGCAGCCCATTGCTTTGACCGGTAAGTAGTTGTAGTAAGGATTAATTTATAAAGTTAACCAACAGGATAAAAGAACTCGACATTTTTACAACATTTAAGTTTGTTCTACATTTCTTTAGATTTAATTCTGCTGCTGTTCGCCAGCTTCTTTTAAAAGTTGGAGATCACAATATAGCAACTGTAAGTTTGGAATCATTTATATGAATTATTATTTATTGGTAATCTGTTTTACGTACTTAATATTAATAAAATGCTACGTTATTCTTCCCATGTAGGCTGGAGAAGCCAGACATCAAGACATTCGTGTTGCGAAGCTATTTTTGCACCCAGGATTTTTCCGTCAGAAAGGATATTTTGTAAGAATTGTTCGAACATTCTTTGCAGCTTTAAATACTCTGTTGTTGTAGCAGAATGATAAAATATAGCATAATATCTATGCTGAAAATGTAGAAAGATGACGTGGCTTTGATCAAACTGAAGACCCCAGTATCCCGAGCTGCAAATGTAGGAACTGTTGTATTGCACAACGGAAGTCCTGGATTGAGCGGTCAACACGTAGGGGGTAATATATTAAATGAAAATTTAACTTTTTAATTTTGAATCACAGTTCAAATAAGTAGGCATAAGGATTTTTATTCAATATTAATCATAAAATCATTCAATTTTTTTTTCATTCGCAGCAAAAGTCATTGGGGTAAGTAAGGTTTTTTCTTAGATACGTCAATTTATCATTCACTCATAATTTTTCTATAATTTATTCTGATTTTTGAAAAAACTAGTGGGGAAAGACATGTGCAGGAAGCTGTCCTACATCCTCAGTCTTGAGGAAAGGTCCTCTAACTCTTATCACCAATTCACAATGCAGCCAGAGCTATTACGGCACCCAAGGTCAAGAATTAACTTAAACCCAAAGTCCTACATGAGTGAACATTCAATTTAAACATTTTATATATTATTAATAATTAAATAGCTCCACCAATTACGAATAACATGATTTGTGCCACTGGTCGAAATGGCGTTGACGTGAGTTTCATACACTTTTCGTCATATTTTTCCAGTTATTTTTTTAAATTTTTAAGCCTGAATATTTTTTGTTTATAGGCATGTAACGGGGATAGCGGTAATAACTTTTGAGCATTTTTAGTTCTCCTGACGTGATTTAGATTTTATCATTGTCTTGTAGCATTTTTATAATAAGCTTGTAACTTGGTTCAGGAGGCCCATTGGTCTTCAACTCTGGCGGACATTACAACCAAATAGGCATCGTAAGCTGGGGAATTGGGTGTGGTGAGTTTTTAAAACTGGCTTTCTTACAAACATTGTTGTAAAGTATCTTGATACAGTTTTCGATGAAATGTAAGTCACATCTCTAACTTGTTGATACCTTTCTTGCAGGTCAATATCCTGGAGTGTGAGTAGTTTTTCACTTGTTTTTATGATCTTTTTATATGCAGAGATGTGTGTATTTACTTTCTCTATAAATATAAATTATAACAGGTACACACGCGTATCAAGTTTCGTAAGTTGGATTTCAAAGCACAAGCAAAAGGGATAAAAACCTGCCGAGATGATAAGTATTTTCATTTTAAAAATATGTAAATCAAGTACTTAATTTATTAAACCTTTAATAAAAGAGATAAAGCAAAAAACACAAACTTTTCACACATGTCAAATAAAAGCAATTTACTATGCCTTTTATAGTCGCGCAACTTGATAAGCATGATCACTACTTTGAACTTTGCACAGCACAAGAAAGCACAAGATATTTTTTGCGTTTTCTTCATCGCTTTCTTCATGTAGCACTAGAACTACGCCCAAAATCCAGATCTTTCAACTTTGAATTACATTGGCCAAACTATAAACATTGATTTAAACTAGAGCTGCCAAAAGCTGCTTCA
This sequence comes from Willowsia nigromaculata, assembly GCA_034700605.1. NCBI lineage: Eukaryota > Metazoa > Arthropoda > Collembola > Entomobryomorpha > Entomobryidae > Willowsia > Willowsia nigromaculata. Next base: position 20,478 of record JAQIXX010001404.1, read on the forward strand.
CGCAACTATCATCAAGACATCTTCATACAACACATGTAATTTGTAGAGCTCAACTTCAACTTTTTGCCACACAAATTAAAATGAATGACCCACAAAAATTAAGCTGGGAATGCATAACTAATTTACAAAAAGTGAATTATTAGTGCTGGAGTATCCCAATATACATCCAAATATCCCTTTTGGAATTATAGTACATAGTTTGGAGGATTCTTCCACTTTTCTTAATTAAAAAACATGCACTTGCTATTATTTAGATTAAAGAGAACTCAGAATGTACATACCCACTCGCATGTCATGAAAAAATAAAGCAGAAAAGCAGTATAGTATGGTGAACATTGAATATATATGTATTTGTCATTTACACTAGCTAAAATTTTCTTCTTGCATTAAGTAACATGATGAGTCATTACACACAGAACCGACAATAATGTAGAACAAAAGCAGGCAACGACCTGATCATTAAGAAAGAATTCCATCAGCATCTGCTTCTCAATTCGTAATAAAATAAACTAGATCAATATCTGTCACTACCTGTGGAGATCTTCTTGAGGTGCGTGCTGATTTAAAAAGCTTTTTGTGCGCTTCACAAAACATCATTATTACACTGACGATGAATTGAAATGAGGTGAATGACTGGTACAGGTACACCAATCTCGACGTGATGTCAGGTCAGCAACTTTGTTTTGAAAGACAGTAAAAATAACTACAAACTTCTTGAATTTTATGGATGCTCAAACTCAAATTGTTGTCACTGTCATTTATGCAAATCATTGTTTTTCTTTGAAATATGTTTAAGCTAGCCGGTAGGGACCAAACCGGACCATGCTTTTGGTTCATATGAAGTTTTATACCTTCTTCAGAGGGAGAAACGTTCAGTTGTTCGTTTTGGCAAGAGAGAGTGAAAAGAAACCACAAAGGAATAGTACAAAAAAGAATATTAATACGAAATTACATAATAATGCAATCAGTCATTATATGGTGGTCCCTTTTGGGGCTACTTGCAACACCTTGGGTATCTGCCGTAGTGTACCGTGATTTAGAACTAGACGCTGTTGTTATTGATGGTTTGTAGCAAGTTAATTGAGTGGATTTTTAATTGTCTGGATATATTACAAGGAATTGGTGCTCTAATTTTTTTCTCATGGTATAGATAGCCCGGACGACAACCTCGAGTTGGAAACTGCAGAAGAAACTACCACTCAAGTTAGCCAGGCCGATGATAGCCAAACATGTACGACTTCGACTGGAGTAAAAGGAACGTGCCAAAAGTTTGAGCAATGCTTTCCCTATACAGGACGCTATGATTCAGAAAATTTTGAATCATTCCAGTTATATGAGATATTGAAAGAGTCTGCGGAGCCATGCGAAGGTTGTAACCCTACTTATTCTTATCTAAATTTAACTATTTCTTGCATTTCATTCGCATGTTTGTATAATTAGCGCAATGCATAATAAATAATACCTACTAATATATTTTCAGGTAGCACTGATCTAGTGTGCTGTCCAGAGTACAGCTACGGTCTTCCAACTCGGAAGCCCCAATTCGAGGGTCAAACTACACAAGCGTCTAATAGTACTTCTGGCTCGGGAATAAATAAGAACCGAAATAGAATCAATGAAAACTGTGGAAAGAATAATTACCAAGATCTAAAGGCATTTAAATAATCAATTTAACGAAATAAATGTATATATACATTGCATCCATCATTTTTTGAGAATTGAGATTTTCTTTTATGTACGTTCTATATCAGGTCGTCGGCGGAAGACAAGCATTCAAAGGAGAATTTCCATACATGGTTGGTAAATAGTTCTAAAACATTCTTTCAAATTAAAGATATTATTTTTCAAAAGAAACGTAAGATACTCTTTATCCTTTTAGGTCGCGTTGTTGAATAATAAAAAACAGTTTTGTGGTGGATCCCTCATCTCTGATCAATGGGTTTTAACTGCAGCCGTAAGTTTATACAAATAATTTCATATAAAATGAAAGTGGTAATATTTTCAAGCACAAACCTGTGGAGTATATATTTTTTGTATAACAGCACTGCATCGCCAAGTAAGTGGAAATAGATGAACAGTTGGAATTTAATGGTGAGTTTCTTTTAAAAGTACAAGAATGTGAAATAATGTATTATTTGTTCATATAAGTTTGAAGAGTTTCTCGAGTGTTGCCCTCCATGTCGGCGATCATGATGTATATGATACTTCTGACGTTTCTCACCAATCTCGTGGAGTGAAGAGGGGATTTTATCACAAATCATTTTCCTGGCGTAATCTGGTAAGTTTGAAAGCGGGCTGAAATGGTTTGTATGCACTAACAACTAGATATAATATGGACAATTTACTCACTAATCGGATTATGATGTTTTCTCGTGCAGCAAAATGACGTGGCGTTGCTTCAAATGTCCTCACCTGTGACCCTGTCAGAGAATGTGCAAACTGTTTGTCTCAGCAGTACTGAGCCACCTTTTGGAATGCCCGGTGGTGGCGTTTTATCTGGTTGGGGTAAAACCGCTAAAAACCAAGGTCCATCCGCTAAACTTCGTACCGTAAAGATGAAGATTTTTGAGCATGAGGAATGCCGAAAAAAATACGCCAAGGAACCTCAAGCACCACCCGTAACCACTGGAATGGTGTGTGCAGGCGAGGGTAGACAAGGAAGCTCTACTTTAAAGGATGCTTGTAATGGAGGTTAGAAAACTTGTATACTTTAATGAAATTAAGATATCAGTAGGAATTGATTATCAGCTAGCGGAAACATTAGGAAATCCGCTAGTTAATCATAATAAGGTGGGCATGAAATTCAATTGCGATTAATAACCTTTCTCTGTTCATAATATGCAGACTCTGGTGGACCACTTGTTCGTTTTGAACAAGGCAAGGCCATTCAATTCGGCATTGTAAGTATATTATATTAATAATATGATGTCGTCAAATACTAAAGGCATTACTATTATCAGCACTTACCGTTAATTATTTTAATTTAATTACAGGTATCTTGGGGAATTGGGTGTGGTGAGTTCTAAACTAGCTTTCTTACAAAAATTGTTGTAATGTACATTATCTTGATACAGTTTTCGATGAAATGTAAGTCACATATCTCTCTAACTTGTTGATCTTTACTCTTTATAGGTGACTATCCTGGAGTGTAAGCAGTTTTCACTTGTTTTTATGATCCTTTTTCTTATGCAATGATATATATTTTCTCTATAATTAATTAATTTTCTCTATTTTTTCAGATACACCCGAGTTGATAAGTATTTAAGCTGGATCACTAAAAATTCAATGCGTTCATAAGTTATACGCTTTGCTGTAAGTTACCCAGAAAATTCGAATGAAAATAGAACGACTACAAGTCATGTTATTTGATTTAATGTATTTCTTAATAATACTCAAATTGTATGCAAATTTATAATTAAAATACAATCACCGTGTGTGGGGAAAAAATTATTTCGCGAAAATTTAGTCAAATGCCTACATTCGCTATTCTATTAAGATTACTTATGAGCCGGCTTTAAACAAGAGACCTTTTTAACCAGTTCATCTACTTTTGCCAAAATTAGGCTGCAAAGTTGAGAATGAACTCATTTCAAAGGACTACATCAACACGTTTTTGGTAAACAGCTAACCGGTTCATAAAGATTACATCGGTTTTTGTCATTCCATTTCTTGAGCTTAAATTTGGCATCCTTTTTAGCTCTTTAAATTGAGAAAAGTGCCCAGTCAAATAACCAGTTTCCCAGGACTTGACAGTAATATACTTGCCAATGCTATAAGCAGATAGAGTATTCGCATAGAAAAGCGATTTGAATTCTGCTTTCCAATTTTTTGTATTTAATTGCCAAAGGGGAAAAATTAGCATACGAGATGTGATATACTGATTATGCGATCGAAAATTTCATTTTAATAGAGAGCAAACTTGTCAAATGTTCTATCTACATCGGCTTGTCATTAACCACATACAAAAAGACAAAAAATGGATGTAACATCAATAGCATCATCATTGCATGTGTGACATACCTGTATTTTTCATTTTCACCTGTGAAATTCAATCATCTTGAAGAAAGTGGTTGATGTAAAACACTCACCTCAATAGTGTAGCTTGGACGCATTACTTGACAACAGAATAAAATTACTCGTGTAAGATTTCATGTCAAAAAACGTTTTAATCAAATTCGAATAAGAGTGTTGGGTACTACCCCAATGCCCACATAAATGATTTAAAAAGGAAACGCCCTTTCTTGGACATTATACCTGATATAGAACACTAAACACTTCATGCCGAAATAACAATATCAAGAAAAGGGAAGCAATGAAGATTTTTTACCTGCTCAACACTACTCGCCCTAAGGTGCTTGTTCTCTGCGCAATATCATATTATTATATACTATTTACTATACTGTATTATTTGCTCCTTAAGACTTTGCATAGAATTTAAAAGTACATAATCCGATGATCAAACACAAAGCAATGCCCTTTTCAGAATCACGCTATTTAAGGTCATGAACATGAAGATGATATTGATGACGCCTGCCAAGTGCAACTTATTGTTATTGTTTTACATAAACTGCTTTCTTGCATACATACATCTCTTTGTTGTCTATAAATCTCCGTATCATCAACTATTCAAAGTCAGCTACATTTACAATACAATATAGTGGTTAAATTTTGCTGAAGAAATTATGTTTCAAGTTCAAGGTTATATCGTTATATCGTTATATCGCACACCAATACATGAATTTTCTTTCCTTTGTTGAAATGTATATGCAATTTGCACAAATTTAGTTTCAAAATTGCCAACGCCAGATTACCATTAAGCCCCCATGAAAATGTACTAGAATCAAGATCCTATGATAATTTGACTGATGGACATTATTATTGTTTATATAGAGAAACTGATAAATACATAATATAGAACAGAACGGCCAATTTCACATTTCACCGTCGCGTCGTCTCCGTTTACAGTAATCAACACACAAGAAAAACTAGCATATAAATTGAGCTTAGAAGACCACTTTAGTATTTTTACCCCTGAGCAAAATCCCTATTTGCGAGCAAAAAATTATAAGACGCTGCGAACAATGTGTTCACTTTGCGGATAATTATCATTGTCATCTATAATGTTGATGTATTACATTATACATGGTTATGGTTTACACATGGGTTCCGGTCCTTTGGGTTTTTACGCTTGCTGATAAATATAAACCATGTTACGAGTGGATTCTAAATTATATTGCTAATTTTACAAAAGGCTCATACATTTTCGAAACTGCTAATATATGCAACATGGATTTTGGTATTGATTATTATGGCTTTTGTTGGTCTCTTTAGTCTTATATCTATTGGGTGCAGTACCACATTATCTCCTATAAGGATAAGAACAGCTCAAATCACGACAAGAGATTACAGTTGTATATTTACCTCACCAAGAATCAGAGCTCAAACCGAAGGAACCAAGACTTGATTTTTCGCGTGTGAATTATTATTTTCAAAAGTAAAACCTCAGCCAGGGTTTAAAAAAAGTACCATGAAGTTATTTTTTGGGGTCCTTCTGGTGGCTTCACTAAGTTTGGGTCACACAACTACAAATAATCAAGGTACTTTAAACTTTTAATCGTGTTTTTCAGTAACCGGAATTCCCTTTTCCTATACCAAATTTTTTTCTATATTTTATCTAGGGACTCATCGTCAGAAAAAAGATTATGTTATCCTCGTTCCACATCCGGCTCCAGTGGTTGTGTATCCAGTCGTTACTCAACAAGTCGTGCCTGCCAGCCCCATGCAACTGCCTGGAAGTAATGTGATGATGACTCTGATGAGACCTAAAGCTCCGCCCGCTGTCCCAGCTTCTTCTGTAGCTTGCGGCAGTCCTGCCTATTTCTGCAGTGGTCCATGCATTTCCAAAAACGTAGGTGGAACTCCAGCTGTCCAGGCTGAGATGCCATGGAATGCCCAAATCTACTCATCTTCCAGGCACATTTGCAGTGGATCATTGATAGACAACAGATACGTACTCACATCTGCATCTTGTGTTGACCCGTAAGTTCTACTTTGTCAGCGTTGCAATCATAAATACATGTAAGCATGTACTTTTATGAAAATATGCTATGAATCTATTTGTAATTCCAGAACTACCCCTGCATCAGTTGCAGCACTTCGTATTCGACTTGGTGACTTTAACAGAGACAATAGACAAGATGGAAATCATGTTGAAGTCAATGTTACAACTGTATACAGACACAGTGATTTCGTTCCTCAAAAGCAAAACTCAGCACCAGTAAGTTATTAAACAGTTATGGTTATGTATGGAGAGGAGACAGCTATATATAACATTTACACTAGCAGTTTGTAAAGGTGTAAGGTAAAGGTAATATGGAAAATTGTTTTTTTTTGCATAGCTCAACAACATTGCACTTTTGAAATTGTCCACACCTGTAGCTTACAGCGACAGAATCCGTCCAATTTGCTTGGATGAGGTTTCCACCAGAGTCGACACAGGGCTTGTGGAGGGTATAGTTGCCGGATATGGAGTACTGCAGTATAGTAATCGACCACAAACCAGTGATCTGTACAAGGTGAATGTGAGAATTGGAACAACTCAAGAATGCCAAAACGCTTATTCGCAACATGGATACAGGCTAACAGACAGGGAAATTTGTGCTGGAGTTGATCAAGTTGGACTTCCTGACCCATGCGTTGGAGATGATGGTGGTCCGATTATTGTGCAGACGGGACAACACAGCTATAAACAAGTTGGAATCGCTTCTTTTGGAATTAGGTGCAGTGGTCCACCCCAAGTTTTTACCAGAATCAGTAGTTACCGTCAATGGATCGACCAAGTCCGCTACTACTATAACGAAAGCAAATAATTTTTGTCGAGTAGTTTGAAAAAATAACTAAAATGTAATACTTATTGGTTATATTTATGTTTGCAAATTTTGTTTCAACGATTGCCAATAAATTATTTAAGACATTTATTCCCAAACACAAATCGATTGGCCAATACCTATTAATATTTTATTTTAAAGGGGTATTTACGGGTATTTACATATGGTCAGTTTTGACTATGACCAGTTAGTTAGTGCACCAATATATTCCTCAAAGTCGGGAATACTTTCATGAGAGCACGCTGGCTGATAGGTGTTAAACGTGCTTTTTAAGTTGGATTCTATACTCTGCCGAATGTCCTCAGCAAACGTATTCATCCATAAAATATTAAACTTGGCTTTTTTTAACTGCTTGTCCAGAAACTTTTTCTTCTTTTCCATTGCCTCTGAATGCTTGCTAATGAACTCCTCCAACTTCATGAGATGAGAACATAAAACAGGATGTTATGTAACACATGTAGCAAATAATGCTTTGATTTAACCTACCAATTAAACTTAGCATCTCACCTCTTGTAGTTTTTCTTTTGAGTTGACGTATTCAACATGTGCTTTCAAAGCCTCCGTAACTGGGTTTGCAACGCTTGCACTGGAAATACGTGAATTCAGATTTTTAGGGAACATGCATTTCATGAACAAATGACAAGATTCGATTAAACGAGAATTTATACAATCGCATATTATTACCTTTTGTACAATGCATCAAAATTAGCGCTTAGAAAGTCTAGAATAATCTCTCTTCCTTCCGGATTGGCAACAACATTTTTCAGAAGAGTTACTCGATCGACATCATGAAAATCAAGAGTATCGTTCGTGGTCCATGCCAAGAGCCTGAAATCAGCAAAACAAATCGCTTATGAGACTTGTGTTATAAATGGCATTCAATTATTTGCATATGATGGTTCATAAATACTTTAATATTTTAAAAGCTTTTAAAGGGCTGTTCTCTTTTGCTACATGTTCAAAGAAAGCCTTGATCTCGGGAGTCGAATGACACCCATCTCGGAAGCCACGGATAAGGGGTTCGCCCCCAGGGGTAATTTCTGAAGATGCCCCAAACGTATGTTTTACATGCATTTAACGTGCTTCATTGCACCCCAAATGAGGCCGGGAGTTTAGAAATATTTTTTTTAAAATTTTGAATCAAATTTTATTGACAAAGCCAATTTAGTGCTGTCACATGGCTTAACCTACTCAATCATAAGAATAAACATTGCGTCAATATTCTCACCATCTGTGTCATTCATTGGTTTGCTATCTTAACAGCGTTAAAACTGCTTTTCCTTACAAATGGTCTCAATAGAATATAAGATTTTACACAATATTTTCGACCTGTTGTTGATAATCATCCTGCGCTCAAGTGAAAGTATTTTTACATATAAGGGAAGTATTTCTATGAGATCAGCAGAAAGAGCAGTGAAATTAAGAGGATACGTAGGATAAACACAATCTGAAATACCTATCTTTTTTGGCTTGACCGTCCCACTTCAAGTCTTGAAGCATCATGATGCCTATATTTGTGTGAAAGTTGTCAGAGTACTTTGAATCGTTTTTAGAAAGTTTCTTTTGAGAAACCAATTAAATTTTGTTTGCAATATCAATTAGACAAAGTAAAACTGTATTTGAACCGATTTGCGAAATCAATACTTTTTCCCAGTATTATTTTGTAAGAACAACCTTGAGATCTTCTATTTCATTCAATCGGGGCTGAAATTATGACAAACAAAATTTTCAAATTATGATTCACTTGAAAATTTGTTATATTTTTTATTTTTAGCAGCGTTTAACTGATTCTTATAAAAAGTTTTAGTAATTTTTGCTTAGAGCCGATATTAAACTGGATTATGATTTACCTTAATAGGTATCCTAGAATTGACCCCACTAAGAAATCCAGCTGTACTGAAAAAGGTGGTAACTACAATCCAGATGGACCTGTCTCAGAATGTTGTGGAGATCATGACTGTACAAAAATGAAACGTAAACGACGATATTTTCGGAACCCTTATTTTGATGACTACAGTATCAAACGAGCAAATGTTACTGGGTTCTCTGCGAATTTTAGGTAGTAGCAAATTAAAAACGAGGGAATAACCACCATCACCACCTTCACGTACACTGGAAGGAGGCAAATGTGATGGAAGCATTTTTATGAATACATGTTGCACCGGATAAGTATGTTAGTCAAAATTATTTTTAATTGATTTTTAATTTCCAAAATGTGCAAAAATTTAGGAATAAATTACAAAGTTCCTTCATATTATGTTTCGGAAAAACTCAAAAAAAGGAATCAAAACAATTACGCCCTTCTATTTCAGGTGATTCAAAAACAAATATGTACTGAAATGAAAAGTTTTGTGTTCTCGTTTTCTCACTTTCGTTTGTGATCTTCTTGGAATATAGGAAATGACACAGTTGAAACTTTATTAATCTTATTCATGTTTTTTCTTATATGCTTAAAAAACTCAATGGGAAGATGTTGTTTAAGTTGATAAAATCTTTATGCTAATTAATGAAATATCCAACTAATTAACCATTTATGGCTTACCTTTGAAATATTATTATGGTTGTCTAAAAACAAATCATTTCAATTAGTTTTGATATACTATTTTTACCTCTACATATACTCATTTTAAACTAGATTGTAAAACACCACAACGTTAATGAGATTGAATGAGTGAGATTAAGGTTTGATGGTCTAGCCCTCTTAGCGTGCATGTATATTGTATAAGTAATGTTTGCAAATAACGTAGGATAACCTCTTTCTCCCAGCTAAGGCATTCAATGTTTTAAAAATTGTTTTGGTTGATTGAAGTTTTGAAAATTGCAATATCTGCAAGTTTTCATAATTGCCTTTGTGTTTGTGTAATAATTTGAGTATGTCAATATGAAAAATAAGCATATTAGAAAGATATGTTGGTAATATGGAAAGTATTACTTCATAGAACAAAAACTAATGCGGACCACGCTGCCGACCGTCCCAAAATCAAGGGGATAATTTATGAAGCATAACAGATTCAGATTCCTCAACCTGACGGATCTGTAAGATATTCCCTGTCCGCGTATAACTAAAGCATTTCGAGGGGAAAAATACAGGAAGGGCTATATGAAATGAAACTCAGAATGTAAAAGGGGCTATGTGATTTCTTGTAGCTGTGGCAGAAGGAGCTATATGCAAATTTTTGGAAAGTATCGAAAATTGCACTATAATTTTTTTTGCAACGCGATTCTGCACATTTTGATTCCTCCACTGCAGAGTAGCAGTAAAACTAAGCCGCCTGAGGCTGATCTTGCAAGAGCAATATTTTGAACCCCTTCTTGTATAACTCCGATGAAAGTTTCTTCATAGTTTATGTATATGATCAATAGGAATAAATTTTGGTCTTAATATAAGAAAAACGCTTGAGCTATCATACTCACACTTTGAAAAGTTCAAAGGTTTACAAAAATTTCAATAATTTAATAATAAATGAATGTGTCATTTCACCCCAAAAAGTCCTGTTCATATTCAAACAAGCGCGGTGACAAACAAGTAAATTTGAACATACTTTTTCTGCTGCGCCCCCAAGAAATCACATAACCCCTTTCGCTTTCTGAGTTTCATTTCACATAGCCCTTGCTGTATTTTTCCCTCGATTTTAGATTTTACAACACCAAGGGTTTGTATTTTCGTTCAATTTTTATGATAGTTAAATGGCGTTTTCCTTCGTAACATACATATTACGAATTGTGATGCAAAAAAACAAGCCTGGCATTACAGTCACAATTTTTCGAGTTTGGTAAGCAAATGAAAACGGCAGAATTCGTTTTTACACAATTTAATTTTATTGATTATCAAAATTACAATGGAAAATAAAGTTTTAAAATAATTTTATATTCCACATTTCAAACCGATTGTCAAAGCAACGCTGTTTTTGTTTTCTATTCTTGTTCATCACAATTTGCTGATACTAGGCAATCCCGGAAAAGAATATGAGACATATTTTATTTCTCTGAACGCGTCCCTTGGACACACTAAGGTATGTTATTCACAAAAATAATATTGGAGCTACATTGCAGAATTCAACATAATAATGACTTTATATTTATAAATGAAACTAGTAGCGTTTGTTCTAAAAATTATGTGTAGGTGCTCTGAACATTTTGTAATCTGGCCCTTCTAGGGATCATATTTAGGTATGCATTTTGTGTAATTTTGCCAGCGAAACAATAAACCTTTGCCTTGTCCTTCTTCATGAATTTGCCAAAATTTAGCTATTCGCTTTCCAACTTTATAAGTAAAGTAAGCTTAAAAGAAAATACCTAAATACCTTTAAACCTTCCCAATCAGGAATTTCGCATACTAAAAAATGTATATCGACTTGTACAAATTTAGTACGGCGTGCTATAAAATATAGAAGTATAATGAAACGCAATAAGAATAATGCATACAAACAAAACCTAAATGTATAAAAATATTGTTGGACTCCCATGAAATAATCCTCTTGACCACAATCCATTTTCCAGACTCCCTTGATGATTAACAACAACTCGACTTCAACTGCAAATCATATGTTGATGAAAATATTTTGAAAGTACTGATAATAATTTTTTGCATCCAAAATTAGCCAATTCATAGTATTTAGTTGACTGGCTTTCATTATACCGTGAAGTCTTTAGCAGACGCCCTCCTCTTCGTATGCGCCCCCGGACGTCTATCAGCCAAAAAGTCACCAGAGTACCTTTTTGCTTGTCTCCTCTCCTAACAGACTTTCTGTTTTCTTTTATTAATTACAATACATTTACTATCGAGCTCTGAAGTAAGCTGACGTGGACGAGAAAGCCATAAGGCTGCCGCTATTCAGAATTAAGAATTATTAGTCTCAAAAATGCTCAAAGCTATCATAAGCCATCCTGAATGGCTGAGCCAAATTTCAAATCTCAACGCTTAATAGTTTTTGACAATTAACTAGATAATTTTCAAAAAATTGCATACTCTTGGGTCCTAAATCTTTCATTGAGAAAAATGCTCTTGCATGATCTGTGTGTAATACCCCAAAAAATCCACACAAGGATTTGTGATATCTAGAATTTTTTTAAATCTAATAGTGCATACCTAAAATCGTAGTGTCTGTTCACTGTTGCATTGCCTACAAACGATTTGTAGCAATCCAAAACTCTATAGGGTACATAACTTACACCATCATCAGGATATCAAATATAATTGTCAAAAATACAGCCCAGTGTTAGTTAGGCAAAAAGGGTTAGCTTCTCAGCCTAAACGTAAGAACGGGGATGCCACTTTAAGAGAGTGATTCAAGAATGTGTGAGATGATGATATTTTTGCCTTACTAGTCTTCCCCGATATTTTGAAGTTTGGAACTACGCAATATTACGAAAAATGTTTACGGAAATATTATGAGAATTAACATTTTATGCGAATAAGACTATGAGAATTAGATCGTTATGAGAATTGATTTGTTATGAAAATTTTCATTCTGAGAATACGCAATGATGAGAATTCGTACTATTTGAACTTTTTGCAGACCGAATTGGGTGTGTTTTTGTGCATTACGATGAAGATATCGTTTAAATATGCGGAAGAAAAGGAGTAATTTAGACCACACCCCTCTATTACGCGCCCACAGTAATAGAGACCCTGGCGTCTACGGAAAAATGTTCGCGATGTCTATATGAGAAGAGACGTCTCAGTGCCTATATGAAATTTTACGGTTTACATATTTGCCATTTGGAGCAAATTAATACCAAACGCAATGATTTCTAACATTTTTTTGAGTTTCTGATTGCATTCTTATATCCTCCTGTCAGATTTACAGGTCCCTTGTGGAAATTAGTGCACATTACATAATTTATTTTGCTTATTCATGTTGTGAGACAAACTTCTAAGCAACACTGATTTCTCCGCGTAAAGGTCTATATGTAAGTTAGTGTAAATAGAAAAGCATTCAAGCAGTAAGCTTTTATCAAGAAACCTAGCTATGATACGATATATGTACATATGCATAATATTTTAGATGGTATAATTTAGAAAATATTTAATTTACATTTCCAAGCTCAAAACCTTTCCTGGTCACCTAAGTAAGGTGGTAAGTGGTAAGTTCCTAATGGTAAGTTCTTACACGCAGATATTTTCCTTTTGTTTGGTTAGGTTCTCAATTTGAGATAAAGTACATTTTTTTATTTAAAAATTAGGAATTCACACTTAAAAATTATTTAATATTTCTCTGAATTTTACACCAATTGAAAGAATTACGGACAACCGTAGAATGTTTAGTTGAATTACTTTTCAACTTTTGGTACGCTTCTTCGTTTGTTACGAAATTTGCGTATAAATGTTTTGAGTGCCATCACGACATTTCTGAAGGATTTTTTATTTGTATCTAACGGCTATATTGTAGGTGTGAAGCGTTTTCCTAAAGTGTAAATTTTTGGGTTGAAATGAGTGTTTTGTTTTCCTGCGGGTTTCTGATACGACTTCCAAAAATTGTGTAATTTCTAAACCTTGTTATCATAAAAAGGTTGTTTTTCAAAAGCATATAGCAGCTAGCACCACTATGTCTAAGTATCATCATAAACTCTTGATGATTATTAAAATAATTTTTATGCACCTATTCTAAATTGAGAAGAATATTGGAAGTACATACTTTTGTATTTTCTTCATGGAATATGCTTCAATGCTGCATTTCGCGTAGTGTACTTTTTTGTAAATGTGGATATTTCCACAAATTTCCAGCAAAGCAAAAAATGCTATACAGACACTCACTTCATTTTCGATGTTGCAGCAGTGAAAGCTAGTTAAGGATCAGGTTTGTAGTAAAAATGGTACAGCGAGTCTCGCTTTCAGCTTTCAGATCAGTTCCGTTTCTGAACTGGACTCGAATGCAAATCTCGTTTTTCGTTGTCTGAATTCTCTAGAGGTAGGATGGAAGCATTGTCCTTTGGAACAGGTCTCCGTGTGAAATATAGTCCTATTGGATAATTTGTCGGTGGAAAGGATGTCCTATGGAAATTTTGTCCTAGAGAAAGATTGTCCT
>JAQIXX010001405.1:0-34382 GCA_034700605.1 Willowsia nigromaculata
CGTCCAGCTCTAATCAAGTGGGGTCACAGAGTTTCCGGCGCCCTATCCCTTACCGCAATGTACACAACTTTGTTACTTGCCATGGGGTCATTTTGGTTCACAGCTATTGTTAGTTCCTTACTAATGTGGTGGGGAATCGCCCTATGTATAGTTTATACTTACTTGTACACTCTTTTTAATGCAAACTATGCGCGAGGGGGAAAGCCTAAAGAAAAGGTGAAATAAAGAAAAGATGGTAGTTGAGGCTAAAGGAAATTGGAAATTGCATCTATGGTCATTCTTTTTTCAATACTCTGGTACCAAAGTAATGTAAAGTATGTAGTATGTGTGAATATTGACCATGCCTCTATTTAAAGGGCTGATTCCAAAGTTTTAATATGTAAAAGGGAATAATATGTTTTGCATCAATTGTTGTAAGTTTGAATAAAATATTAGTCCACAACAGTTTTGTTTTTATAAATACATAATATCTCTTGCATGCTTTTCATTTTCTAAAATTGTTCTTTTCGCGTATACTTTTGCGTTGTATAAATACAATGGATTAGCCCTTATACAATAGGTTTGCATACAACATTTTCTACTAATTTTCCAAAAATTAACAACTTTTTCTAACCTTAACCTGACTATTAACTTGCTTTGCTATCCGTTCTGAATTCTGGCATTTTTCACTTTTTGCTTTTGGAAGAACCAGGAATTGTCTGTCAGTCAGCCTGTCTATGGCCAACCAGCTGCAGAAGAGAAAGCTGAGTAGAATGTGTATCAAAAATATGAAGTTCATCATAAAACACAAAACACAACACAAACATGTGTGAACATATGCCGAAAAGAAAGAAAAACATAAAAGCAATTGTCAACTCAGAGCGTTTAAAAGTTAAAAGAAAGTAAAAAGACAATCACAATTAGGGAATCTCCTAGTAAATACAAAAAATTTGCACTATTGCTTCAGATTAAAACTGTTATTGAAAGCCCTGTGTTCACTGCTCAGTTAGTAGAGATGTGGAAGTCGTTATCTCGCTTTAGCAGTAGCATTAAAATTTGCGCTGGCACAATTGGAAAACCGAAAGATGTAGACGCGGTCCTACCAAATCACTTAAAACTTTTTTCGAAATACTTAAAAGCGGATGAATCACGTGCTACAGAAGTGTTATTTTCGCGATACAGGACTTCTAATGGTTTACTGAGGGCTCCAGGAGGTGAAATTGCAAAGAGTGTTAGATATTTCAGTAACAGAACTTGTGGAGACCTTCTTTTACAACAACGACAAAGATGTTTTCATACCAGTTCAAATAAAAATGCATTACCTGCCTTTGTCGTAATGGTGTTGGGCCGTGTTGCAAAAATGGGGGCGGTGCTTTTTGGTCGTTCTGCGAGAAGATGGTGGCAGAAACTACCTCCAGAAGAAAAAGCTTTATATGCGGCAAAAGTCAGAAGAAATCGGTACATGATTGCTGGTTTGTATAAATCTTGTCCAACACAATTAATAGATTGCTTTTACTTAATATCAATCCAAGTGGGCGATTTCAAGTAATTTTTGTATTTTTCTGTTTTTAGGAATGCTTGGAGCTACAGCGTTTGGTTCCTTCGTGTACTATGATACTCACACTCAAGAAACTCCATTTACTAATAGGAGGCGATTTCTTGCTTTCACAACACCTCAGATAATGGAGTTAGCTAAACTCGAGCTCGAAACGGTCTTTAAAATCTTTATCTTTAAAAAAACATGTAGCATGCTCTATCTAGGAACGTTTGTATTTAAAGATTTTAAACCCATCAATTTCTTATAAAATTGCAGCTACTCCAAATTAATGAATCACACATAATTCCTGCCAAAGCTGGAAATGTCATATATCGTCGGATAGTCAAAGTCGCTCAGCATTTGTTAAATTCAAATCGAGACCTGCCGCTGATCCATGAGTTGGATTGGACAGTTACAGTTGTTGATGATGAAAATCAAATGAACGCATTTGTTTTACCAGTAAGAGAATTCAATGCTCTTCCTTATTCATCATTTCAAAGCAAAATTACTTTATATAGATTTGATTTATGATAGTGTGGAAGCATATTTGTATTTAGTGGACTACTTAAACTTTGTGATAGCGATGATCAACTAGCAATTATTCTAGCACACGAAATGGCGCATGCTGTCTTGAGTCACGCTGTAAGATTTACTAGGATTTTTCAATATTTGAATTGTCACTCTTGTCAGTTAAAAAACTATTTAAGAAGTCTCTACTCTAAACTGTTGAACCTTTACAGGCAGAGAAAGCAAGTTTTATGCATTTTATGGATTTACTTTTTGTAATACCACTTGCTGCGCTATGGGCTGTACTGCCAACCGATCTAACTGCTGTGGTAGTCCACTGGATTACGTCTACCTTGTCAAATATATTAATGGAACTTCCTCATAGCAGGCAGATGGAGGAAGAGGCAGATAAAGTGGGATTAATACTGGCAGCGAAGGTGAGATATTAAGTGTATTTGTCTCTCGTGTTCTCATTTTAGAGATACATACTTAAAATTATTTGTATTCGAATAATTTTAGTCATGTTTTGACATCCGCGAGGCACCCGTCGTCTGGGCTAAAATGGGATTAATGAATAAAGACGACATTGCCATTGAATGGCTCTCTACACATCCTTCGCATGAAAAGCGGCAAGCCCAATTGGAAGAAATGCTCCCACATGCACTTAGTGTCAGAGAAGAGTGTCAGGTAGCTTATGAGCAAATTAATAGTAAAATACTTTCACTTATATTGTCCATGTTGCTTCCAAACTCAATTTAACGATTTTTTTGTTATTTGTAAATAGTGCCCAAGATTACCTCCTTTGGATCCTCGACTGAAAATCCAAGCCTACCAAAAAGTTATGAAGCCAAAAGCTATACAACGCAAAGAAAACTTATTGGTTCCCATAAAAGTAGAATCTAGGACTCTTTAGTGCTCTCTTTAAAAAGCAATGAGTTTTATTGGATACAATATAGTACATAAAAAAACATTTATACCTGTATTCATTTACAGAAGCATTGGCAATCATTGACGAAAAAATAAAAGCCTAAATGATTCCAACTAACTTACAATTTTCATTAAAGTATTGTGTCAACACAATTAACGCTATTAGATACCCCATTTGCATCTACATGCAACTTTCCGTTTTGCGTTCCATTTTTCATTGCTTCATCCTTTTCTTCCTGATTTCGAGCTTTCTGTGAGTGATAATAGATGTCTCAAGAAACACTTTTCATGTACACCGTTCGTTCTTTTCTCTTTTGTTAGCATATTTGATATTATATCGTACCGAAATTTCCTGCTTTGTATGTCTATAAATGAATGTTCCAGGAATCATGACCATTGAAGATAATGCCAGACCCCAGCCAAACACTTGAGCCCATAAAGGATATTCATACTTCTTGTTGTACGTAATGGGTTCGTATTTAATTATTGAGCAAAGTAGAATTGTCTGCGAATAAAACATACGGAATTCGCATTTAGATTTTGTCAGAAATTGGATCTGGTTATAGCTAAGCAATTCAGTATTCATAATCAACTTATTATTCTGAAGATTTGACTTGTAAAAAATGAAAATTACCAGTGTCAAGATGGGAGTCAAATAGTTCCACGCCAGTGGTAACCAGATACTTGGCCAGTACCCGACCATCGATTTAATGTTTTCGGTAAACTTGCCAATACCATACACCCATGCGACGGCTATACATTCGCTGAAGCAGACCTAGGACATAAAAAAGGTTTTTTTGCATATATGCAGGAAGGGAAAGTCATAACTATAACAGTAACATTATCAAAGTAGTAGCATCATCAAGCATATCCGCTTTCATTGAATCAAGTACATATATTCACTTTACCCATAATATAGTCATTCCACTCGCAGAGTAGTAATCAAACAGTTGGAAAACATACATCCCTCCCTAATCAGAATCCAAAAAATAAAATCTAATGAAAGTTTCTGTTTCTACTAATTAGCATTTACAGTATCTAATTGGCTTCATATGTGTCTGTACAAATAATTATCATGTAAAATGCACACCAGCAGAGCAAACAAAGCAGAAAGAGAAATTTTGCTAATTAGCTTACGCTTGTGACCATTGACAGTCCAAGCAAGTATGAGACTAATGCAACGATTGCAATGAAAACTTCTCTTCTCTGTCCAACTCGGAGAATGTGTGGGACGACATCTGGAAAACGAAGAAATTCAATGGAGTGCACATAATTACAGAGAAAATCCTTCCACAAGCTAAATAATTATAATAAATTGAAACAAATAAGTATATAATGTAACGGAACAATTATATAAACAGAGTCGAGACGATTTAGTGAGACATTTAAAATGGCAAGCTCTACTATTTTCTTACCAACAACAGCCGTGATAAAGCCTTCGACTTGCACAAATTGTGAATCCAGACCAATTAAAATGATCATGAAGAAAAATAGGCAGGACCAGAGTGGAGCCCATGGCATCTGTGCTAATGCTTTAGGATAAGCAATATAAACTAGTCCAGGACCACTCTCTGCAACGTCAGCAACGCTTACTCCTTGTTCAACTGCCATAAATCCAAGTGCAGAAAATACTACGAAACCAGCATACATACTGGTTGCAGTGTTGCACATTGCGATGTAAGTACAGTCCCGCATGAAATTGTAGTGATATTTGTTGTACGATCCAAGGGCTATCATGCATCCTAATGCAGCGGCATAAGAAAATAAAATTTGCGTGCCAGCGTCAATCCAGACCTTGAAAATGATACAAATAAAAGATACAGAAGAAAAAGCACGACAACTGACAGCGCTTCGTTTAAGTTAATGGAACGATCATCTTGATTATGGATAATCTGTCAAAACTTTTCTCTGGAATTTTTCCATTACCTTGCCTTGAAACAACATTGTAAAATCCGGGGTTAAGTAATACTTGATTCCTTCCCACGCACCCGGCAAAGTGATCCCACGAATGAGGAGAATAGTCAGCATCACGTAAGGGAATGTTGCTGCGAACAGAATGTTAATGTAATATTTACTTATTGTATCGTATCCATTAAGGCCCCCCTAATGCTATTTTGCTTCTCATCAAAATCAATATGACGGATCTATGAGAGTGACTGGAACTGAAGTTTTAACTTTTCTGACGTCTACTTCAAAGTGTGATCAACAAAAAGTATTCTGAAGATGTACGGGAAATACTCTGCCATTTTATGCGCTTGCATGCAACATGCTTGATGGCTCCTTTGCAGCTAAACAATGTTTGTGGGTTGTTGCAAAAGCATAATATATCTCTAACCTGTAAAATAAACAACTTTCCCCGACGACTTGACTCCTTTCCAAATGCAAAAGTAAACAAGGATCCATGAGAGGAGAAGGGTTCCAGCAAGTTCCCATTGAATTGACCCAACTTCCTCAATTCCGTTACTGATACCAAGTACCCGGTTTCTAGCTTGCCAAAACATAAAAAGCAATGCTGAAACGGCTTTAAAACATATTCCATGTTTACACTTTGCTTGTAAATTTCACGTTTTCTGAAGCGAAAACAGCATGCGTAATATATGCATTTTTAGGCGAACAAGAAAACAAATAAATTGAACAAACGTTTTTCTACCCTTTTTGCTGCTTTCCTCACAAAATAGGAAAAATATTATGAAATCAATTTAGGAAAAATATTATGTGCAGTATTTTCCATATATCCCTTGCTTACTCCCAATACTCCACTACAGCGTCTCTAGTTTCCCCAGTACGGCTAGCGTTAACTGTTGCGTTGGCCATTGGGATGAAACAATTTTTTGTGTTCCAAGCATTTCCACAAGTGGCCCATGGAAGTTCCGTTGTAAAGGAAGCAAAAAAGTAGTGGACTGCCCACGCCAGAATTACTATATAATAGATGTTGAGCAGAAAGCAAATTACAGTTGTGGCGTATCCAATTCCTACAATAAGTGGAAAAATATAGAAAACAATATTAAATTTTTGAGCCAAATATTGTGCATATACCTATAACCCAAGACTATGAAACGCAAATATTTGTCGTGATGTTGAAAACAAGACTACTTGGCTGGTTTGAGTCGTAATACACTTTTTTTTACCTGCAAACATAGGCGCAATTTCATTCCATACTGTTATTCCTCCCTGAGAAGTATATTGTCCTAGTGCTATTTCCAGGAAAAACATTGGAATTCCAGCCGTGATCAAGCAAACAAAGTAGGGAATTAAAAAGGCACCTGGAAAGAGACAGAGTTATGCATAAATATAAATTATAAACGTGCCATTCGACAAAATGAGACTTCCACATCTGAATGACTAATAAAAAAGAGAGGAAACATGAAATACATAAGTGCACAGAAATGTTGTATAGAAGATTTGTAATGAATTGAGACATGAAATTGTGTTTGGACGATAGGCAGAATGTGCCAATCCCATTATCTCAACGTCTTGTTATCTCAGCAATTTTCGAATAATTTATGAAGTTTCCTGGAGTAGAAAACTTTCTCCAGAATAAATCTATTTTTAGTGCCACTAACCTCCTCCATTTTTGTAGCAGAGGTAAGGAAATCTCCAGACGTTTCCTAAACCAACGGCAAACCCAATGGTTGACAGGACAAATTCAATTTTTCTGTCCCATTTTTCTCGTTCCCGATATTTTACCGTTGTGGATTCCCGCCTGTCCACTAAATCCACCACCATTTTTCTTATCAGATTAAGTTGAGAAGAGGAACGTGTCTTGCAGACGAAAACTTTTTCAAATGTCTGATATTTTTGGAATGACTTCAGAAGTCAAATAAACAATTTTCTTTGACCTCATGTGTCGGATTCCTTGCTCATAAAGTTTAACTTTTGTACATGTTACACCATAAAACTGGTTATATTCAAAATGATATAATGATGGTCCAGTGGTCCAGTCATAAAAACAGTCCTCAAAAGCTGCTACATAAACTTGAATCACTATACTATCTCATTCGTAATATATTCACATGTATACAGAGCAACTTATTATGTATTTCGACAAAGATGCTCATACAAATATTCATTAATCAATCTAGAAACGACTTATAATTCTACGCACCCATTCACTTGGGAGTGGAGGAAAACTTTAATTTTCCATACAATGAATGCAACTCTGCTTTACGATGCTCTTTTGTCGGCCTTCTCAATCCATTAAAAGAATGAATTCAAGTGTGGTGACCTTGATAGTAAGTTAAACTTCATCTTTCGTGCATGTGTTATTATTTATTATTATTTCTTCCAGTATGGACACTGAGTTTCAGTAATCATATCAAACAAGTTGAAGCCCTGTCGTCTACACAAGCTTTTCATGCTCTACTCGTCACAGTCAAGTCATGAACTAGATTTTCCTGGAAGAACAATATACATGCTTTATACATTAATCATCGTAATGTCACATCTTTATTTAGATATGCACGAATTACATTGCAAATTTCATCATCTGTGTCTAGCTAAAAAAATCCGCATTTTAATCTTAATAATATTGATTAGCAAAATATTGGGGGTTGACCTTTAACTTGAATTTATAATTACATATTGAATGACAAGCAATTAGCAATTTCATGCCAGTCAAAATTTAGTCGCTTTCCATCAAAGCCTCAATTATCGACGTAAACCTGGTCATTACTTTATTTTGTGATGTTAGTACGATTGCACAATGGAAATTTTCCTTTGCTTTAAAAAAATTTAACCAGCAGTCCATCGTCTAAAAGTTGAATGTACTTTCGTGTCATGGCATAATGTCAACTTGGGATTTATTTTTATATATATATTTAGATCAAGCTTCTTTTCACACAAATTCAGTGCTGACATACGTGGGTATGTCTAATAGATTTCAAAACGTAGAAGAAGCATGCTAATGCTAAATATGAATAAACAAGAGAGGTGATTATTTTTGGGACTTACTTTTGTGTCAGTAAGTTCAAGTATGCTAGATCATGCCCATATACCTTTTTGAAATTTGCTTACAAGGGATAGAACTCATTTTATGAATCGGCTCTGAGGCGAAATTGCAAAGGTAAAAAGTGTTTCTTTTCTGGTTCCTGTTTTACTTTTTTTATTTTCACTCTGTTATTTTCATGTTCAAATATCAAAGCCTAATGCTCTTTCACTTTCTCAGAATTTTCTGAAACAAAATTAAAAGCAAATATTTTCGTCAGTGATATCGCTTGACTTGGGCTTTTTTGCCGT
This sequence comes from Willowsia nigromaculata, assembly GCA_034700605.1. Taxonomy (NCBI): domain Eukaryota; kingdom Metazoa; phylum Arthropoda; class Collembola; order Entomobryomorpha; family Entomobryidae; genus Willowsia; species Willowsia nigromaculata. The sequence continues at coordinate 8,186 of JAQIXX010001405.1, forward strand.
GTTTGTTGTTACTGATACCCTGTCACGTAAAAAGTAAGCTGATGCAAAGCAAATTCCTGTCTTACTACATTACAATTTATAAGACATACACGTGGTTCCACTTTAAAGCGCAGTCACTATTTTAGTAACAGAATAATTCACAGTAGCATTTCGACTATGAAAGCCCTGGACTAAATCCTAATGTTCTTCAAAATTCAAACTCAATACATTCTTTGTCGAAATATTTTAAGTATTTTGGACTTGATTTTCCAGAAAGACACTTTTGAAAAAATACACGCTAAAAAAGATTTAAGGCTGTATAAAACTGATGTATGCGTTTTGGAAAGAATTTGTTTAATGATGTAAAAACTAATATTTCACTACATTTAGCGGCCACTAAAAAGCAATCAAAGAGCACTTGATCGTTGGAATGTAAAATCCAAGAATGAATTCATAACTCGATTACGTAGCACACGGAATTCTTATTATATAAAAAATAACGACAGGAGTTAAGGGAAAAAATTTTTACACCAACTACGGCCACTACACGTGCACATCTTTTTATTATTCCGCTATAACAAATACGAGCAGATATTTGAACTCTGCATGAAACAGACAACACTTTACAGCTTCCAGTGCCCAAAATTAAATCAAGTCATAAAATTCAGCCTGAAATGGAAGCCTGAAGTCGCTAGGTATTGTGGTTACCTGCAACTGCGTTTTAATTTCAGCATTTTATTGCAAAAATCGCACAAGGGGACGTTTTAAAAGCAGAATATCATTTCTGGTATAATATCATTGCTTACTCTAAAAGATTTCATTATATAATGTTCGTTTTTAAACTGTAAATATTTATTGAGCATGCATTGTTTGATAGTAGGGGACAAATGTGAAACTTATTTAATAAATATTTAATACTGGCTGCTTAAAAAATTCAGCGCAGCTGGAAATGACATTTATGACTTAATATTGATGTGATATGAGGCTATTTAGTTCTGTGGGTATGCATGATGATATATTATACGAGAAAGCTTTCATTTGTGATGGAATGTAATAACTTGAGGCTATTTTCATAAAAATCAGAAACCATACGTTTATTTCCTTAACTTTAAAGCTGTGTCTTACAGCATTTGCATTACAGTAAAGTAAATAATTTATAAATTACACAATGCCTGTGTCAATTAATACAGCAATATAAGTTAACAATTTGTTTCTTCAATGAATAAAGCAAGTCTGCAATTCAATTAAAACACGGAACGAATTAAAACCCCTCAATATAATAATAATGGTAACAATTATGCTTATTTGATCATTTACAAGTCAGTCATAGGTAAAAACTAAGATCTCTTAAATGAAAATAGGTAACAAAATTTGCTGAAATAAACAAAAACAACAGTTATATTTTCCTTCCTTTAGCAGGAAACTACGATGAGGTTTTTCATAATGAGATCATTATTCCCAGATAAACGGCATATAGTAACATGCAATTTGTTTTAGTCCTTTGTAATATTGCATTAAAACTACATAACAATAGCTCATCAAGCTTTAAAAGTTTCACAAAGCACAATAGAACATTTACCATCATCACCAAGCCTTTTATTTTATAGCAGTTAATGGGTTTTCTTTCTCAAACTTCTGTTGATATATTCTTAACGCAATTCCACAGTATCAAGCCCTGGAACTTCACACACAGACGATACATGGGTAATAGTGTTGCTGCTTTGCTTTCTAGCCGAACTGTTCCCAGTTACTCCTCCAGAAGCTTTCTCAATAATCGTGTTGATTCCTATATAAGAATCATAAACATGGCTTTATCATGATGTACATACGGTACCATAAAATAGTCATCTTTTTTGGCATCTAAAACGATACATTAATGTTTAAAACGCAAATCATGTACAATATGAGGATGCAGCCATGCATGCTAAATAGTAACAGTGTAAGGGTGGAAATATACGTACGTTTAAGTCTCGGAAACTTTTCAGAGAGCTCGAGCAAAGTTTTGCGATTGCACACAAAAACCACGAAAATTGCAATGGCTTGCAGAATGTTAACAAGATCGAGAAACTTCCAGATCCAATGTACTGGCTTTCCTGGCTCCGTGCAGGCCCAAGATATAACTTCAAATATCCAGGTAATTCCGGCAAGCATGAAAAGCTTTCCGAAAAACCGTATCCTATTATTATTGGAAAAGAAGAAGAAAACAAACTTGAAAGTAATGCTATTCACAATTTTTGTCCGCTCAATCAACACTGTTATGAAAGCGTTCAAATTATATGAATATGTCCCTATGTATAATTCATGCTGATTCACCCTAGTATATGTTATCTCACTACCAGAATTACTAAACATAAAAGCAGTAAACTCTAGGGTTTTATAGCACAAAAGCTGGAAAGGATTTCCCTCTGGATTTCCCTCTGGATTTCACTTACTTGTGCTTCAACATCGTACTCTTCATCCCGCTAAGTTTGGCAACTTTTTGACTTTTATAGACTAGGTACAGCGTGGAAGGGAAAAGTATAAGGTTACATCCAAGTAGAACGGAAATGGGCCCAAAGAGGTATGGCAGGTCGGCGGATCTGTCCATTGTGCATCGAGTTACCCCATATCGAGGCACTATAATATCACTTTCTGGATCATCCCTGAGAAAAACCAAAACAAGAAGATAATAAGAAAGTTGTTAAGTGAATGAAGAAACAACGAAAGCAATAACAGTTTTTCACTCTGGTTCCTTAAGCTGGTTCCAGTCAACACTATTTCAAGTTCAAAAATAAGCAAACAAGAGTAGTCTGAAGTAAACACGAAATCGAATAAAACTCCAATAAACAGGTTACAAACAAATGTTCACATTACCCATAAATTTTCTGCAGAATGAGTCCAACAGATACAATTGCACCAGGAACGCCTACTGCAAATACAGAATAGCATAAAAAGCGGACAATTTCCTTCTTCCGGCCTGGATAAGGATTTAACGACCTGAAAGGTGCCGGAACAATGTCATCAACAATTTCATGCATGATAGGAAAAGTAGCAAATCTAATAATGTCACATGATCAAAATATTCACGTGATCACACCTACACACATAATATGATGCCTCATATTTTTAGGTGATGGTATGAATTAATAAGGCAAGATAGGAGGGTACCTGAACGTCCAGAACACGTCAAAGTTTAGAACCGTCAACCATGAGAAGCACGAAATGAAAAAGAAGTGACAGGCAATACCTATACAATGTTAAGAGAAATTTTGTAAATCCTACGTCTAAAACTCTTTTCATACTTGCTATCTTCAACTTTTTTTTATGCATGAAAATTATTCAGAAACCACTTTCACGGAGTGCACACACGTGCCTCCAAGAATGTTGTTTACTGTGCCAATGACTATGGCGTTGCCAAAACTCGTGGCCAAACTCTTTACTGCTGGAAAAAAACATGGCGTGTTTCCACTCACCCACTAGTGTACAGTCATATTCTCCACTGGATAAGTGTGCAGTGCTTAAAAGCAGAAATGTCAGAAGTAGTGACACCACATATCCCAAAAATGTCCAACCATGCACACTCTGACGATTCCACAGGATCGCGTACACTACAGCCGTCAGAAACAGGAATACAGATGCAACCAGCATTGCTACAACATACAAGAGATTCGCACTTCCCTGAAATTAAAAATCACAAAAAAAGTTTCCTAAAATGACTAAATATTTATAACTTTTGGTGTTGGGAATTTATCATCTAATAATGTATTATCTTGACTTTTTGATTAATGACTTTCACACAACAGGGCGTTAGTTCCCCATACCTCATACTCCATTTCAGGATCGTCTAGATAGCCTGTGCACACCAACATAACTGTGTCATCCTCATTTCCAGAGAATTGACCTGTAATGTTACTGGATGATTCGTTTCCTGATAAGAAGTTCATTGCTCCATCAACACAATATTGACCTGAGGGTACTTCCTCCCACATATTGGGGCCCAGCTTCAGTACAACTCTTCCATTGTTTAAAATACGAAAGCTGTGCAAAAGTAAGAATCAAATGAAGACATTGTGAATGAAACTTTGCTGGCAAAGTAAATAAAAGGGTTGACATATAAACGGCAAATTACATGTACCTAAAGCAATACACTGTAAATCATAATATTACACAATCGGAACTCTTATCACTTTCCTCAGAAGGAAATTCAAGTTTATAACCAAAATTTAAACGGTTCGTAGTTCATAACAGCATGTTTGTGCATCATGTTCTCTACTTTCAATTTCGCAGTGAGAAAGCAAAACTTTTGGAATTGAAAGGTCCAAATAAAACTATTTGCACATGTTTCACACTTACGGAGAAGCTTCCATTCCATTATACTCCTTGAGAGTCATCAGAAAAAAGCCTTCGTCACAAAAGTGCTTGGGATGTGCTGCGCTAAAGCGTACATGAACTTTTTCATCCCGGTTAGCCTCCGTCTTTTCATATTTGTCCTCATGGTATAGGAAAGGCTTCCATTGGTTTTTACCAGCCGTCCCACAAGCAAGTGCTTTCTCGCTCACGTAATCCTTCAAGTCCCAAACTTTTCCTGGTTCACAGCATTTTTGTATGCATGCATTTGTTTTTGATGAACAGTGAGGTTCACAAATTTTAACGGAAATCGTGGGAATGCCATTTCTAGTTTGAATGCTAGATTGAGACAAAAAAGGAAATTCAATGTTTGTTAAAGAATTCTCTTTGGGAAACGTGTAAATATACAAATTATGAATTGAAAGTTTACTACTGATGACTATGTGTATATTCTTAAGAAATTTTTACACAGAAATTATGAATTTCATTGCACGTTATATGACCTGTTGCATGGCCGCATGATATGATTTAGTTTTTTAAATGAAAATTTTTACTTACTCTTGCAAACAATATTCCTCGTTGGAATAATATGCTTTGTCATGTAAAATATATCCACTACGGAAGAAAGTTAAAATTTGGTTCAAGTTGTGCAAATTTTCTGGCGCGTTCAGACTCGAAGCTCGTCCATCCTCCGAGTCGCAATGAAAATGACTCTGGGCGGTGAGCCTACAACATGAAAAGTAGTCGTAAAGTATCAAATTCAACATAACATAAACTGAAGCGTGGTAACACGCAAAACTTTGAGCAAGACACTTGCATAAAATACACTGCTGGAAAATGGGCTCTGGTGAACCATTAACAGTATTAAATTCAATTTGGCAAGAATGGAAAACTTTTGTTATCATATTATGTCAACTCCACTGGCTATCAAAAAGAGGAAATAGGTATAGGAATTCTTTTACGTCTTACTTCACTTGAACCGTTCCCACCGAGGAATTTTTTAAATCAGAAGAAGAGATAAAGCTACGTGGAATCCCAACTTCATCTCCAAGTAAGGAGCCCTCACATTTTGGTAGACTAGTGAAATGATTAACTTGAGCACATGACGCTTGATTGAACAAAATCACTACTTTGAACAGTATAAATATGGGAAGCACACGAGAAAAATAATTTGCTAGCATTGTAATTTCGATTTAATTTTTCTTCATGGAAAACTTCAAGTATTTTGTCCAAAGTCTCGAAAATTGGATATAAAAATCGGATTTTTGAAGTTATTAGAATTGGATACTATACAGCAGCGTCATCATCTTGGCATGCAAAAAAACTTGTGGCTAAAAACGACGATGATGAGACAAGACAAAAAGATTACTTATAATCAGCCACACCAAAAAGGTTTTTTGCCAGGTTTGTCGCTGTCTCAAGAATACACGAATGGACAAATTAGCTCTGTCGTCGTGACTCTAGGCCTGCCTTGCCCGTCGTAGTCACAAAATAAGGATTTTTTTCTGGTGATAACTAATGTCGTGTTATTTACTTTTTTACTGAAAAATCTCAAATTTGTAAGACACTCATTGAAATACAAATTGCTCATCATAATAACACATTGCTGTATATGCCTCTAGTATTATTTGAATAACTTTAATAAGCACATAGGGTGCATGATTCATGATTTACACATCAATTTGTGACGTTTGTACGAACAGAGGAACTATAGCATACTTTATAGATCTGTTTTACGGTAAGGTATGTATTAACATATAGGTACATATGCGTTTTGTCAAGATTATTCCGCATCGCACATTCCAAGATATCTAAATTTACCAATAATACTACAGTTCCTTTGCATTTTCCTGTAATATAATAGCTGCTGACAGGCACGATTATGAGAGGATAGGGGACCCACCAAAATCTGCCTAATATTGACTCTGACTCCACGGGACCACTCATCACTTAAGTACATGCATGTTTTCTGATAACTTAATAATATACCTTGGCATTTATTACTTCATTGCATTGGGTTGTATGAAAAACGTTGCTTTAATGTAGCAGGTCCTAATATGAATCTTTATAGGTAAGCAACGACATGTAAGAACTGAACACGCATTCCGATATCTTGGTTTTTTGAAGAAAGTCAAAAGTAGGATAATGTAGGGCACATTTGCTTGTCAAATAGTCAAATACCATACAGCACGCTTGTAACATTATTATAGATTTCCTTGTAAGTAATCTCTAAATTATTGCTTTTGTTCTAGAATATGTTTAGAAAGTACGGAATAAGCACATCATGTTGGTTCTTTGTCTGAATGTTGGGGGCAAAGTTGTAAAATCAACTCAAATTCGTTGTTTGCATGGATGGTATTGATATCGTCTTTTGTTTTATTAGCTTTTATCAGAACACGCTTGGACTGCTAACCATACATTCCCTCGAGTGCTTTCATCACCTAAAATAGGTTTTGCCAGTCTTCTATCTTATCTTAAAAATGGTTGTCACTCACAAACATCAGTTTACATTGGGTAAATTTTTATGACAGGCTATATATACATACCTACGTACATTATGTAATGTACGAATCAGGAGGAAAACAATTTACACTCAGGAGACTGTGATTCGATTAATGCAGTATTCTGTCATGTGTTAATTTCAATTTTTATTTTAAACAACTTGTGTAAAAATAGGATTTATTCTATGAAGAAATGTAAACTTTAAAACGTGTAAATTTTAAACTTTTTACTGATGAGTTTTTTTTAGTATAAGTTCAAACCATGACTGAATTCTGTGTTTGGTCTCCTCTCCTGTACCATCAAGCAAATTATGTGCCTATAACTTATAAGTTTCCTATGCTTTCTAAGTTACATATTCATGCTTTAAGCAGCAGTTTGCATTTTTCATTTTATTACAAGCTAATATTATGGAGAATGTTTTATCGTGTCACTTAAATTCAGAATAGGTTTGTGCTTCCTAAATGCAAGTACATACTTATAGATCAAAATCGACCCAGAAGAATCTTTTCTATCAGCAATAGGAATGAATGAATTTATGAATTGTGGAATTAAAATTTAGTCTTGATATTTGCGCTTTCCCTTCTAAAAGCAGGTGCTACAAAAACTGATTCCACCAATAACATATGAATGTACTGAGTAGGTAAGTGTATATCGCAATAATTATGATTTATGATGTTTGCCACTGTCAACAAGGCTATGTTTCCCCTCCTTCTAATGACTCCAGTCCAGTTAACGCGTCACTCGGTTTCATCATATGTATATCCTCTGATATACACATTTCTTCTACACAACCGCAGTATGATATTTCACGAATATTTGATCGTGACCCATGACGTCCGATCTGATTTCACTTGAATAGCTTAGCATAAAAGACCCTTTCAATATATCAAAGTAGATTTGGTAGTGCTATCTTGGTATTCAAAAATATCTGTACCGTACAAGCATAAATTTTTTGACCCTTATACTTGATTCTTATTCATATGGTTAAGCTGGCACAACTTTTATGCTAAATAAAACCGCACACCATAATGAAACTTAATTTATTGTTGGTATGCTGCCAACTCGTATGATGGCTGATGACACATTGCATTTTTGTATTGAAATTTAATGATGTAAATGTATTGTTTTATATAAAAGTTTCTACAAATGTCTGATTAGAGAATTCGGCACTGAAAACAAACTGTGTATGCTTTGTTTTTATGTATTTTAGTATACAATCTTGCTCTCGATGTTGAAATCTCCGACTCTCTGAAGATCGGAACAAACGAATATTGTTAATGACTGTTTCGCTCCAATGTGACTTTAGCTAGCTGTTCTACTCCATGCTACTACAAGGTCTTTGTGACGAAATGAAGATGGACAGTTGTGTTCTGACAGTTAACCTCTCTGTTATCATTCTCCTTAAAGCATTTCCTGTAAAGTTATGCATGATCCTATATTTCATTGATGCTTTTCATCTTTATAGTAATCTGACAAAAGTTCAAGAAGTGGGGCAAACAGAACATACATAAAAGACGCAATGAAATAAGGTATGTGGACTTCTTGAACAACCTACCTACTTGAAAGCTCCTGGATCCACATATTTTGTTGTCAAGCTCCAGGCAAAAGTTATTTTGGTTAACGGAATTTTGTACCCCGCATGACGTAGTTTTGTGGTAAATTTTGATGATGAAAACGATCATATCAGACATTCTTTCTCGGTTGTAACCTTTGAGCTGTTAAACACAATCTTAGGTAAAAAGTATAAGAGGGCTACTAAAAGTTATCTTTACTAGAGGGAAAAACTTTGGAAAATAACTTATTTCGTTTTAGAGCCTCCAAAGAATTGTAGAGCTACAACCAAGTATTTTCAGGTATCACATTATAAGTTTGCTCACTATGTTATGTATTCTGTTTGACGGACAGCATTTGTGGTGACTCCTACAAGGTCCATTAAAAGCAAAGGACGAAGCATAAACTAAAGTTACAGAATAACATATTATGAGTAAGCAATATTTTAAATATATTTCTTATTTAAATATCAACAAAGGCATATGTTTATGCTCTGAAATGATATACTTTACTTCAAATGAAATATAAATTCATTACACCTGTGTATTATTTTTTCAAATTAAAAACAAAAGTAGCATGTTGCTTTGATTAATTTCAAAGGGTACTTACTTTGCTGATAGCTGGTATTAAGTATTTTGAAGAAAAAATGTGCTTTTTATGAGATCTTTGAGTGTATTATGTATTTGGTATTTACATATAAACAGGCATTAACAATCGTTTTTTGTTCAAATACAAAAGGGTTTATGGGGAAGCGTGAAATCAACCAGAGATGTTAATGAGTAAGAAGAAAGAACCAATCTTACCTTACCTCTTACGAATCAGTATGGAATTTTAATAAACTTCCATTATAACTTTCTCATTTCAAACTTGAGAGAAACAGTCTATGATTACTTTGTAGCTTAATCATGGATGGAAATAAAGTAAAACTTTATTTCACTACGTAATATGGCATGGTTGCTTTGCTATTTGTAGAGATACGAGTTGTTTATCCGTCAGTAACAACGAATGTCTTGGGTATTCAAGTTGTCTTGTGTCAGTATTAGTAAAATGAGTGTATGATTAATAATCATATATAGCCAGCTTACAAAGTTCCAAGGTCCTTACTATATATTTTAAGTCGCTTATCTTTCGTGTATTCCCAGCAAGATTACCTTGTTTCATTACTTTTGTTACAAAATCTAGAAAGATTATAAAAATGCACAAAATAGTACACTTGTAATGTATCTCTCTGTACATGAAAAATGTCTACATTAGCGATGATTTACCAAACGTTTCTCCGCAAAAGCATGTTAACTTTCTGGCATTTATTGGTGTGAACATTGACATTGATAGCCACATGATGCCCTTTGATCATACTATCACTTGTGGCAGCGCAGATCTTTCATTATATTGCTTTTGATGCTTCAGGATGTAAAGTAAACTTCTCCCCCCGTTTGTAGACAGAATATGAAAAAAACTGACTTCCGTTTGTCTTGTATACTCTACATTTATTGTTGAAGGGTTTATTTTTCAGCGGTTATTGGTACATTGATAGTAAACAAATCAAGTAAACACATTAATCCATATTATGGGATAGGCAGGTATTTGACATGATGCAATTTCAGCCCACTATCACGAAAACTCAGCCGTTAGTGTATTGAAAACTTTTCATGTTCAGAGTGTATTTTGTAAATTACAAACATTCTAGAGAATCAGGACCTGGGATTTATCTAATACTCCTTTATAACTTTGAAGGCAAAATTCATAACACGTAGTCTATATTTACTTGTTGTTTCTTATTTCCATAATATGAATCGACGTATAACTGAATTGGGAAGGAAGGCACTTGATGTTTGTAGAATCATTTAAACAAGATTAGTTTTTCAAGCTCCAATCTGAACGATACCAGACACAAATGTAGAACCAATATCAAACAATTCTTGTAGTATAATGAATTATGCATCAAAGATTGGTCCAATTTCAAATATTCCATCATTTAAGTAAAGTTCTAGTGTTTTAATAATAATATTCGACTCGACTTTATATATTCTTGTGTTCTGCTGAATTTAGAATTGGGAATCCATAATGACATCCTGTTACCGTAATCCAAGAATGCATAAGGACGGTTATCAAAGAACAGAGCCATAAGTAAATTATGTGTGCCCTGAGCACCATGTGGAAATGTATACATATTATACAACGTGTGTATCCAATCAAATTTAATAATAGTTTCAACCCAAACCTATAAAACCTATAAAGATTTAAAGGACTACTGGAAGATATTGGTGGGATTATTTGCTGTTTGATGACAATGTTTCGATCCCCTTTATCATGGATAGCAGAGAACGTTTCAAATCACTAGAGCAAAAGACTTAAATTGTAACAGCATTATACAGCCTTCATATTACAACTTACCTCTTGCAAGGTCCAATGTAGAGATTTGGCCGTATATTTGCCTTTTAAATTGATAGTAAACATGTTATGCCTTTATCACAACCATACACAGTTATATGAAATAAAATACCACATAATTGTTGCCCGCATAATTTTATTTGATTTAATATATTCATTTTACAAGCATGCTTACACAACTTAATAAACGACAGAGGAAAGAAGCTTGACTACATATTCAGTTTACCCTGTTTTATGACAAAGATACTTGAGTTTTATTGGAATTTGAGTTTCCCAATGTTTGGAGATTTAATTGATACAAAGAAACTGGAGTTTCAGATCATTCTCTTAGGTTTCTTTTTAACTCAAGTGTTGATACGCAGCATGCAAAGGCACCTGTGCAGTGCTGGAATTGTGTCTGAAGAAAATTGAAAGAAGAGCGGCTGAACCTAATAAGCTCGTCACGGCGATCACCGCGAGTACAAAAGCTGACAAACCTTTGGATTGAAAAAATGAGAAACTGGCTGTGACATAAGATTCCCACAATCGTTATTATCTGCTAATAAATATCATTATTTTTTATACCAGGTGCTGTGATTCCAAGCGGATGCAACACATCCTTTGAGTAACCATTTTGACCGTCAAAAGACTCTCCCGAACGAAGGACATCAGCAGGAGCCGTTCTCATTAGTGACAGCTTTGGATATTGGAATGAGGATGGGAGAAATGACCATGATGATGTTGAGAAGCTCTGTAGCTGGCATTCTGTTTTCCAGTCTGACGGAATGAACTTTTGTACAAAACTCGAAAAAAACTCGTACGAACATTGGGACGAGGGCTCATCACAAAACGCTCCCACATCTAGTTTATATGGCTCTCTGGTCGTATCATTCTTGTAGAATATCTTTAGGAAAATACCAAGAGAAAATATTCAATGTGTATGCATTAAAGTCAGCATTGGTCTCCACTGGAGAAAGCTGTGTCTGCGTAGAGATAAAATGACCAGCACAGCATGAAATATATATTATGTTGCATAATATGGATATCAGGCATATTATTCCACTTTCCCTTTTCATTGATTTTTATGTCTCCAGTCAGTTAGACTTAAATCGTATAACACTGTGTACATAATATGGAGTGAGCCGTGGGGAAAATGAATATCAACTTTATATAAGTGTGTGGGCCTTCTGTTATTATGTTATTAATGTATGGCTTGACTTAAGAAGAAAAAAGCCATATAAGTTACATTACATCATTCATTCCCCTTCTTTTCAACCTACTACACTCACTATTACGAAAACGAACTATTATGAAATGACATTCATAAACACATCTCAGAATGTATGAAAAAGACATAAAAAAGCCCAGCATCCACATCTTGAAATATTAAATGTTATATATTGCAAATCTTGCGATATTGTGATTGTGACATACACACATTATATTTGCACCACAAAGCCAACAACTAACCTCAACAAAAAAATCTCCTGATCCTGGCGTCTTATGAAGCTCGAAGATGAGAGCGGAGGCATACGGGGGTATGTGAGGCGGCTGGAAGAGATTCAGCGAGTCTAGAATTGCAGAAATTGTAGAATCATGACCAGAGTAAATATACATTTTTCTGTATGCAATGGGATCTTGGTATGGGGGAATCTCGTCTTCTTCCCCGTCATCATCATCGAGGATCAAGTTGGCTGTCTCAACTTTAGCTCTCATTTCCTCAACAAGTCTTTGGAAAAGCGGTCCTATCTTAAGTCTTTTCATCTCATCCGTCCTTGTATTCCAAACGAAAGAGAGTGCCTTGAAGTGCTCTAGCCTTTCGAATACTGTCTTATTTACCCACGAAGGGAGTGTGAGATTGTGTAAGTGCTTCGTCCACAAACAAGATAGAGCAAGTCCATAAAAAATACAAAAATGAGAGAAAATCACAGAAAACAATGTTAGATGAGATGACTACTATAGTTCAAAAAAGTTAAGACCAGCACCATTAACTCTCAACTCGTTTTGTACGTAATAACATTTACTTGCATTTTATCTGCATCATCGCAATTTCCTGACTTTTGCTCACCGCACGACTTATTCTTTGAATGTAATTTGAAGTGAGACTTATTTTATTCCACTTTAATTAAACTTTTAGTCGTCTTCTTTTGCTTCACGCACGAACAAAGCATATATTTTTGCTTATTTTCCTTAGCACTGATGCCTTTTTGTCATACGAATTTATTTTCTCTTTTGACTTTCTCTTTCTGGCTCAAACTTTCTTTTTGACGGGTTTCTTATTGAATTTAGTAAAATATCATGGACATGAAAAGGGGATTTTTTGTTCTCTTTGGGATTTTTTTACAGCTTCATTAAGGTTGTTGAACGGTATACAGTCTGATAATGCGTATTATTATTCGTCGCAACAATTCACACTATTGACATATACTTGGTTAACACATCCATCTTACTATATCTATGTATAGGAAAACAGTTGCATACCTGGCATCGTAAGGCATCTTGAACTTGAAAAATTTCTTGGAAATTGGTTGTAATATCTCCAAGTCCGGACATTTCCACCACGTAATCAATGAACTCTTTGTTCTCGTCCAAAAAGTTTTTGAAATCATCAGAGTCAAAGTATTGTTTGAAAAGCGAAAGGTAACGAGGACAATGTGCCTTTCCATTGATTAGCTGTGGGAAAGCGAGAATTGAAAACAAATATAATCTGTAAACTTGCCAAACAAACTTTTTTCCTGAATCACTTGAAAGGGTAATATTAAATCGTTTTTATCATTATGATGATATATAAATTGAAAAGCTTTTTCACTTTTTATTTGCTCACTCGACTGCATCCCACGCATAACATTATACATTTCCTATATGCCAATTCTTATCCTAGTAGTCTTTTGTTTTCTACATTTATTTACAGCTCTACCTTTATCCTTCCTTTTATATATTTTCCACATAAATCAACTCACATTGTCTTCCTCTTGTGGGATTGTGTGGATTGGAACAGGTTGCCATTCTTTAAAAATGTCTCTAGATCTTGGAAGCGGGCCCAGCTCATATAATCCTGCAAGATTCGCCTCGGCACTCATAATCGCCCGATCTATGTCAGAACTCAGCATTAGAAAGTCTCTTTTGCGATATTTTCTCGGAATGAATCCATCATAGCGCTGACGGAGATAAGCACCTAGCTCGTACACTTGTTTTGCTCCAATCTGTTCATTTATTTTAGAAAAAGACGAAATGCTCATTTAATACTTGTAAATTGAGTTTTATACTATTGAATACATATGATACATCACTTATATGGGACACAAATAGTATGATGTTGTGTCACTACTAGTCATCTCTAAGTTCATCTGAAGCATTACAGAGAAATTGGCCTTCAACATTTTGAGTTTTTACTTGTCACAAAGAATTTGTGACATCAGCTTTCATTAAATGTTGGAAACGAATGTAATTCAGAAGCACAAGGGCTTGTTCTGTAGTTTGAATGTATGAAAGCCACGTAAACTGTCGTAGATTCATAGTAATCCTTCCAGATTGCCATTTTGATACTCTTGAGAAAGTATAAAACATTGATAGCTTATTACCTCAGTCAGCTCGCCCCATCCATTGATTGAGTAAATAGACGCATCTCTGTAAATATCGCTAGGGAATGGAAATATGGGAGATCTATCTCCATGTCTTGTAATCTGGAAAAATTTCATATAATTTGAACTAGGACAAACGTATACGATGATTATATTGATTATGTATTATGTTTATAGGTACTATTATGTTTCGATTCTAAATCATCATTACAAAGCAAACAGTAAACTTAAATATTATATATGTAATGTGTGCACACTTACGATCTGAACAAGTCGTAAAGTGGTAAAGTTAGTCTTGTCTGTAATACTGATTTTAGCACTTGAGGTAATCATTAGATTTAGGAAGAAAACGAGGAACGAGCAACAAACCGTTCTTCCGTACATTTTTAATAAAGGAAAGATAAGTTATGGTTTCAAGATAAGTATATACAATTTAGGACACTTTGGAAAAAACTGCGTAGAGATTTAAAAAATGTGTAATATATTTAGCTTAATGATCTGATTTCACTAAAACTTTTTAAAGTATCCTATATTAAGGATATACCGTGTAATGGTTGAAGTCACCATCATTTTGCTAACGAAAATAAAAATTATGAGGGGAACATTTCTTTAAAATGTTCACATTTGACAATTTTTCACAAGAACAAACTGTCCAGCGACAAGTCTTTGTACCTATCTCATGGCACTCATCATATGACTGAGCATTCGACAAATACACTCACTCAACAACCAATGACATTGCTTATGTAATGGGTTATCCGGAGGCGGGGTAGAAGATGTGATTGAATTCACTGGATATATGATATTTGTGTGTTTGCATTGTAACAATGTGTAACAAAAATCCTTCTAATACTTCAAAATATTCTCCGGTAACATGTAGTTTCTTCTTTTTCTGCTCTTTCATGCTATTTCCAGTTGGATGGGCAAAATTGTGTGTATTATATTACAGCAAGTATTACATTTCTGAATAGTAATGGGCTGAATAATAAAAGATTATTATATAAATACATGCAAAAGATTTCTGAAGATGGGTCTTGTAAGAAACCTTATAAAAACTTACTCTGCCTTAGGGCAACAACAATAATAATATGCTGTGTAATCTTGCAATGCAATACACAGCACAATGTAACACAAGAAACCTTGCATGGACAACTTCTGCAGAAAAATATACCTAACGCTTGGCACGCAACGTTTCAGCTCATAATACCATCAGCGAATTTATCCAGCCGTCAGTGTCAGTGTTTCACTATCTCCATTCACCGTCCGCATCCACCATACAACAAAACTAACGCAACTTGTCAAGTCTTTGTTAAAAAAATGATATACGTTATTAACGTTTATACATATGTTCTCTAGATAGGTGTCCAGCCAGACAAGGCAACATTGTTTTGCACGCAAGATCCATACAAAAGCTGCCTTCCAAATTCGCGACATTGAATGTTACCATCATCATCATCCATCATCATGCTCTTTATGCGTGCTCGTTTTTAGTGTGTATGTCATATAGGATTGCAGTCGTGTTGACCCTCATCTTATGGTTTTAAAACTGCTTTTCACATATTTATGCTTGTTACTGGTGATAACAATGACTACATTATTTGTGAAAAATAATAATATTACATATGTACTTTGGCCACATGAGAGTAAATTTTCTAATCAATATAGGCTTCAGTTCTCTGATTATTGACAGATTAAGACAAACGGAAGGTTATATAAAAGAACAAAATGAATGACAACAAATGGAAAGTGAACGCTCATCAGTAGACATGCACCAACATAATCTTTTAGATGACGATTTTATTACCGATGGCTATGCTAAATCATAATTCAGTATCCTGTCCCTAATTTTATCTCCGTACGATCTTAGATGTCGACCGGGCATATCTGGGAAATTACTTTCCAGCAAATGTCGTTTGTTTTCAAAGAGAAGTTTTTTTTTCATTTGAGAAGGAAACCTAAGGGGATCCATCAGCAAAACAATGTCTTTTTTACTACTCAGTTCAGTGGATGCATGATAAGCAGAACTACAGAATGACAAACGACTATAACTTTGTTTACTAATCAAAGTATGTTCCACGGTATCTCAAACGCAGTAAACGACTTTTCTAATTCCGGTACGTACTCTAGGAAAAAGAGCCAGGCGAGGTTCTTTGGATTTGATTTTCGGTTACCTAATCAAAGCCAAAACAATGCTTTTGGCATAGCATAGTTTATTGGAAAGCGCCTTAACAAGGAATGAGGATGTCAAAAGCATTTATAGTTTATCCAGAAAGTATAATGTATATCAGATCTAGGGATTTTTTATTCGTAATTTTACGTCTTGCCGATTTAAACTCCTCCACAACTGCTTCATTAGATGTATGTAATTATCTACATTTATTTGTCGCATGACAAACCGAATGGTTTGGTTTATTGAAGCTCAAAACTTTCTTCATGATTCCAGTTTGAGTCTACATATTTTGATGATGAACTTTTATTGCCTACATAAATCCATTTTATTCTTAGACTTGGAACAATACTGATCTTCTGAGAACTATTATCTTTGCTTTGTAGCTTTGCCTTCAAACACTTATATATGTAAAGTTTAATAGATTTGCTTTATTAGATATGATGTAAGGTTTCCTTATCCTTTCATTTTATTCTCTCTTTGTAGTAGTTTCACAGCTTTTTTCTGTAGTTGACTCATTGTATTTGTATACATATACAACCAAGATCAGAATTCATTTCAGCAATTTTTGCAATGTATTAGTATAAGTATCTATATACAGCTTTAGCTTTTACATGAATGTTACTATTATTAGATCTATCAAACTTTTAAATGTATTATTCTTGGCGACAAATAGTAATTGAGCTCTTCATCGTTCATAAAGATGAAAGAACACAGTGCTGCTTAAAATCAATGATCGTATACAATTCAAGAGGAACAAATAGGGAAGTTTCCTTTGACTAAGGTGAATGTAAATACCTAGTGCACATTACCTTCCACGTGAGTTTTGCAACACCTTTGAGAGGAGGGTGCACTACATTAGGCAAAGCCTAATAGGCACTAATTGGGTAGAGGTAATTGGCTGTTGGTGATGTCATGATTCATGTTGATATGTATTAACCAGCATATATATAATCTCACCTTTTGAATGTATGCATTTACGACTATTTTAAACATGATGATCAGCGTTTTCTTTATTATACACTTAAATATGTATGTATTTTTATCTTTTAATTTAAATATTTCATACATACAAGCGTGAGAGTACTCATGGAACATTAGAACAATTTATAAAATTGGCCCAAACAAAATCGGTAATTATAATCGTGAATTTTAGAATTGTGTTTGGTTTGGTCTCGGGAGCTATAGTTTATGGAAAACTTTCACCATCATGTCAAATGCGAGTATGAGCTTCGACGTTTTCGATTGTTGATAAAATTGAAGCAGGACGACTTTAACCAGACTTGCAGAAGTATAAATAGAAGGATCCATACGCAAAGAACTATTAAAATTATCCAACCTGAAATAAACAAGCAACATTCAGTTAACAAACTTGTAGCAGAAAGAATCCACCAAATGTTTGATATACCATTGATTGTAAAGAGAAAGGTAAGGGCCTACGGCTCTAAGGCAGAATTCGATTTGAAGCTAAAAGAATGTTCTATAAGGGTAAATGTCTGTATCTCCCACATCTTTGGTTACCTGCGGAAAGTGTACTTGTCTCATTTAAAAATTGGCATTCTTGGTTCCAGTTCTGAGGTACATATGGTTCTGTCAATTTGATAAAATCTGCAAGCGGGCACTGAATACCGCAACCTGGAATTTCTAGCTGGTATGGTTCATGATCAGTTTCGTTTCGGTAGTATATCTAAATTAAAAGCAATTTATAACTTGGAGAAAATAACAGAGAAAAGTTGGTAGAAAAATGAACGATGAAAGCTGTTAGTCCGCTAATTCATTCCAATTTTCAAAGTCTTATTTCTCACCTCCAAGTACAAGAAATCCTGTTCACTTGCAGCAGGTGCATTGTCAAACTTTTGCCGTTGGTGAAGCTCGAGAATTACAGCCGATGTGAATGGAGGTCGTTTCTTATTAAATATTCCCAAAGTATTAAAAAGTCCAGCAATGGTGGCATCATGACCAGAGAAAAAGTAAATCTTCTTTCGACCACTTCTGCTACGCTCAAATTCGTCTTTTAATGAAGTTTCATTCATCACCATGTTTTGCACAAGTTTCTCAATGAGGGGCCCAACACGAAGTCTTTTCATTTCGTCAGTGTAAGTTATAATTTGAAAGAAATAGAGAAACATGTCGTGAGCTGTCGCATCGGCAAGAAGTTGTTTTGCCCAGGTTGGGAGCGTCATGTTATAAAATTGCTACAAGATAAAAAGAAAGCCACAAACAATCACATTTGGGACAATCTAGATGTAGAAGTTTCCAGATTTGATTTAAAATTCGCTTCAAGTGTAAATTTGTTTCAGCTATAAAACATCGATGAAATGTTTATATGCAAGTTGAAAATGAAATACTAAAAATTACATGCTTCTTATATTATGTATCTTTTAGCAGAAGCAAAAAAATATATAATGTTACCTCTAAATATAGAGTGTCTAGAGTAAGCAAAAGATCCTTTATGCTTGGTGGCTTCCAACCAGTTTCGTTATAAATATAGTCGGATACAAAAGTGGCATTTTGAAAAAATCTTTCCATATCCTCCGAGTCCCTGGGAAGATTTTGATACAGGTGGAGGTAGCGTGGACAGATATCGGCTGCCTGACGCAAGATCTTGTTTCAACAAAGACAAAATTACTAAGAAAACACGCGACATAAAGAATGAAATACAGCAACAACAGTGCATGCTGAACACGTAATTTGTCAAACTATCTTTTCACTTTGATATTTTGATGTGAAGAAAAAGAAAGTTTTGTTAGGTTTCGTTATTCAATTCAATATTCTGTAACAAAAGTATGCCACAAATTCTCTTTGTTGCTATTTATTACATTGTCGTATTGAACCGGAGTTGTGTGGACCACTGCAGACTTCCACGGTAAAGGAATCTCTATATCGTTGTTGACAAGATAGTCAGTCTCGTTATCCTTACTGAGAATTTGATTTGGCAAGTAGAAACCAGCCATGACAGAGTATGCTGTTTGAAGGGTTCTCGCGAAATCTGAGGAGAGTATGTAGACATCTTTCATGTTATAAGTCTCTCCAACAAAACCGTCATATCTTTCTCGGAGATAAAGCCCTAGGTTGTAGCCCTGAAATTTTCCCAGCTATGTAGGATCATACAAAATGTTAAATTATTGATTGTCAACTTTGATACCATAAAAAGTCATTGCTCTTTCTCTTTTATTAAGAAAATAATGTGATCGAAAGAACAGTAAAATAGCGCTAAATCAGGATTGGTACAGGATTTAAGACGTAATCATGCATACATTAGTTAGTTGTGAGTATCCGGGGGTCCAATACGA
This sequence comes from Willowsia nigromaculata, assembly GCA_034700605.1. NCBI lineage: Eukaryota > Metazoa > Arthropoda > Collembola > Entomobryomorpha > Entomobryidae > Willowsia > Willowsia nigromaculata. The sequence continues at coordinate 27,955 of JAQIXX010001405.1, forward strand.
CTCATTTTTCCAAGGATCAAAAGGGTAGGTAAAATCCATACTTCTCGCTCCATGTCTCCATATCTAATTAAATGAGTTTTGGATAACTTTAAAAAAATTTATCAGATTTCATATTGCATGTATGAACAATCGGTTTCTATTAAAAAGTAAACTTACAACTTGTGCCTGTACGAGTGTATCGAGATTCACTTTTGAATGAGCAATTTCAGGAAAGAGAATTCCTAGGAATACTAAATTAACTGTGACTGTAGAAATCGAGAACCCCATTGTTATTCTGACTATTTCAATTTGAAAAATATTTATTACTAAACTATTTATTTATTTAACTTGCAACATGCTGTGTTAAAAAGAAAAATAATGCTTCTAGGTATATGCATGATACTTATGATGATACGATAACAAATAAATGCCAATTCCTACAGAATTCCAAAATTCAAGAAATACGAGAGTTGAATTTTTTTAGCAAGCCTCATATTACTTTTGACAGAACAGAAAACTATGCTGGACTATGATGTATGTACAATTTGGTACGTTTGCCCTCTACAAACTAAAGACAATGTCAAACAAATAATGTGGGTATGTAGTGCTGTAGACACTAAAAACTACACACTGTAATGAACTCCAGTGAATATCGCATAATTAAATGATTCCCGCAAAGTATAATAAAATTATAAAGCGTTCATAAGCTTACATCATACACTGTTGTAGAATATGAATAAGTGGTCGTTATCTCGTATCGTTATCCTTCATGAAAAGTGTGTTGTTGACCATATACTGTCTAGTGTCTACGAAAGACAAAATGTAGATAAAACCCTTTACGAACGCTCATGACATTTTTGATAGATAAGGATATCAATGTACAATGCATTGTGTTTATAGCATAATCTTTAAATTGTGCAAATGTAACCTCGAACTTTTATTACATGACCTATTCACGCTTTACATGAATGAATGCTCAGTAAAAATTTTGAAAACTTTTGTATATACTCAAATGATTCAAAGAATGAATGTGTGAAGATTTTTATGTGGATGGCGGGGGTCCAGGAGGTTTTCCAGTTTTGTTACACGGTTTCATCGAAGCACCGTCTGGAGGAGGTGGTGGAGGAGAACCTTCAGGCGCAGCACCATTTCCAGGAACCGCGGCTGTAGCGTCTACGATTTAGTTTAATTTGAATTTGGCAAATCACTTACAGTTGCTATTTAAATTGTTAAGTGTATGCGTAAAATATTATACCTTGAGGTTCCGGATGCGGCATTGAGTAGACAACACCAGCTATAACGCAAAGAAATGCGAGGACAACAATGACCCTCATGACGCAGTAATGTTTTTTGTCAAGCTTTATTTGGGAAGGAAATTTATGAAGGTTTGACTTTTCTAGTGCTAGTAAAATGTTTTGCCAACTTTAACTGTCATTCTAGCTGTCAATCATCCGTTATTTATATGAATTTTTTTGCCATACATGCCTACATATAATGACATAATTGCAATAATTACAAATCTTTTTGTGATGATATTCGATTAAATTCAATGAAAATATGAAAAATGTATTCATCAAAGTGACATGAAGTTTTTGTCTATAAAAATCACAGCCTTTATTTTTGTAATTCAATTACATTTAAATTACAGAGAAACTATTTGGAATGCATAGAAAAATGAGTTTAAAATGGAAATAAAACTAGGAAAAAATGCAAATCATTTCCTGGTCAATCTAAACAAAACTTTAAAATATGCTGGAACATCCCAGCCGCAGAGCATTCAGTAATTGTCAATAGTCAAAACTTATAAAATAATAATCAAAATAAATTAGGGTTGTATTCTATAATTGTCTAATTTAAAACTGATCACAATTGCTCGTAAGCGGAACGGTAGTAAGTTGTAGGTTTGTTCTGCATGAAGCCAGCAAACCAAGAACGAATACTACTACCATCGCATTTATCATAATACTTGATTCCACCATTTAGGAGCTTCAGAGCCTGAACAATGACAAGCGCGGTCAATCCGGACGCAGCAAGCAAGCCGATACCCATCAATACAAGTTCTGTAAATAATGATAATGGATAAGGTAAGTTGAAATATTGCCATTGTGCCACATGCCGACGTAATCATCATTACATTCGTACTCCAAATATCTCATATTATCTATCACTGCACTCTACTCATGCTCATCATCTATAGAGTGAACTTAACAAAAGAGAATGATTTCTTAATGGATCACATTGTGTGGCGCAAAAAATAGTTGCTGCTACTTAAATACACAGCATCATCGGCATTACATCAGAAGAGAGCAATTTCGTACGTGATTTACACCCAAAAATGTATAGGCGAGAGAGAAAAGCTTTTTACTACTTACGTAGAGCGGATGGACTGCAAGATGATAATGTGGAGTGAGTGGTGGTATCCCAATCGGAAGCACTAGCGCTAAGACTATTTTCATCAGCTTGATCGTCATCATCGTGCTCATGCATCTTCAAAGTGAAGAAATTCATAGGTTTTGTGGAATCCATCTGGCATTCCTTTACCCAATCAGTTGGGATCAAAGGTTGATTAATCTCAATCAATGTTCTCAATTTGCATGGATATCCGCATTTTTCTGGCGTCAAAAGATAGGGAGGTCGTGTCGTGTCATTCCTATAATGGATCTGAAAATTGCAAAAGACAAACATCATTATCATCACTGCAACGTAGTAAAAAAACAAGATGTCTGGTAAACATTTTGGCAATGTAACAGGTCTGAGAAGAAGCCTTTACGAATACAAATGAACGTAATCAGCCTCTAATGATATGGTATGCTTTCAGACCCGAAACTTTTCATGTACATATTATACTTTTATAAAAGACACTGACTTTGTGTTTTCGTAGCACGTTTGAAAATCATATCCATTTTTAAGCAAGATTTTCGTAAAAGAGACATAAAAAGGATTTTCCTTAAAAAATAGGAAGGTGAATGTCGTGAAAACGACGGATTTTATACTATTCCATAAAAATATCTCTCATAAAATAACCTTGTTTACCTCCACATAATATTCAAGAGTGTCTATGTCCTGGTGAAGCTCGACTAGAAGGGCGGCAGCATAAGGTGGACAATGTGGCTCAAAAACTCCCATAGTATTCATTATTCTTGCCAACGTTGAGTCATGTGCAGAATACATAAGCATTTTACGGTTAACCCCATGGCTGACAGAATGAGCATCCTCGGGATTTGATCCAAGATGGCCAGCGATTGCTTGCATGTTTTTAAGAAGAAGGTTCAGAAGTGGGCCACCCCACAATCGCTTCATTTCTTCGGTGTATGTGGACCACGTGTTGACAATGGAATAAAGCTGAATCAATTTTGGAAGTGTATCTCCTTGTGCCCATTTCGGTAAAGTAAAGTTGTGCGAAGACTGGCGTAAGTAAAAGTAAAATCATTTACATTATTACCTAACTATAATATGATGAAACTGTTATGTGTACATAGACAGTCAACGGATGAGCACACTCAAATATTTTATGATGTAAACAAGAATGTTAATTACATCCAGGCCGAACTACAGATTAAATTAAATTTTCATTGCATTTTGACTTTATGTGTGTTTCTTTGAATATTAGACAAATTTAATCATAGGAAACATGTGTCGGAAATTATCCAGGGATTAAAATGTGAAACAAGGTGGGTGTACAAACCTGAGCATACAACACGTCCAGCAGAGGATACAATTCTTTTACAGTTGTAGCAGGCAAACCAGAATGTTCTGCACAGTACCGAATAAACTCTCTGTTTTCTTCATTCACCTTACGAACAACGTCTGAGGAAGTGTAGAACTCACGTCTGATCTCATAGTAGCGTGGGCACTTGACGTTGTTGTGGAGTAACTACATTATATAGATATAAAATTTAGGAGGAATGGCATGAAAGAGAAATTCACTAAAAAGTTTAGCATCCTTTAGCAATAAGAGTAGATAGGAGAAAAAATGAAAGGAGAAAGGAGAAGCATATTTCACCATATGTTATATCGGGTGAGGAAACGGATGAAAGGAAAATAGAAAATATCGCCTTCATCGTTTTCACAACTCGTTGTGTGTACATTATGTACTACAGTATTTGACCGTACGTAGTTAGGACTGATCATATTATAGTGTTGCAAGTGATTTTCTAACATTATACGTAAGCGACCTCTTTACTAATCTATCATTGTCATAATATATAATTCAAAGAAATTCTATCTATTTCTCAAGTTGTACGCTTTGAATATTACTGACAGAGATACCACTTTTCCTCTATTTCCTTTTAGTTTTTTTGAGAAACAAGATTTTACAGAGTTTTTCAGTATTTGTGATTATCCCTTTTCACTAAAAGATTTGGAAGGGACTGTATGTATAAAGATGCATACTTCGTGTACATGCCCACATATCTTGTGACTTTGAAGATGTTATTGTACTTTATGAAATACACTCCTCTATGTAACCATTTTAAATGCACATAATATTTAAAGGCATTCACGTGCGTTATGTCCTGCAATGCATTTCCTAAACTATACTGAAAGTAAAAAGCAATTCCCCTTTGCTTATACTATGTTTATTCCCTTGATGTATGACACAAAGGAGACATGAAAACTGTCACAGCTTTGTGAAACGTAAAGTTTCTCCATTCTACTTTATCCATAGAGGGTGATGGTGATTGTAAGGGATCTAAATTGCTGCCACAATGCAATGCGTATTTTTTTTATAAAGTTTCTTTCAATCAAGTAAACACATAAATAAATGAAAGATATCCGAAGGGAACAGAAAAAAGGAAAAGGTTATACAAGGAAATTATATCTTGTCATCACCTTATCGTCTTTCCAAGGGATCGTCCGTAAGGGAATCGGCTGCCACTCAATCTTAGGATTCCAATGGTTTACAGGAGGAAATAAACCTGCTAAATTAGACTCCAAACTCATGATCGTGCGATCCATGTCACTTGATAAAACATAAGTCTCCTTTGGTGAATATTTCTTCGCCAGAAACCCGTCATACCGGTGACGCAGATATCGTCCTAGTTCGTACTGTTGCATTTTCCCCTTCTAAAACAAACAAACAATCCAAAAAGCATGTTTACTACTGCATACTCAAGCATACATCGAAAATAATGACTTTTCTATTCAGGGACTCTACGTTTCGAGTTACATTTTTAGTACTTTGTTTCGGCACATATCACACCACAATAGCATGAATTCATGGAAGAGCTTATATGATGGTAGGATTGAATAGAAGCTTTATCGTCTATTCCCATTCATTCATCACACCACACCACCCTACACTAAGCTGTCTCTTCGACATTCTGAATAACAATAAATAGGCACAGTAATAATGTAAGCTATGAAAGGAAAAGAGACTGCATTCCAGCCGAGAAAAAAAAAGATACTTTAGGCACAATGCTTTTCAGTCTAGATATATCCAACAACGTTTCTAGCTAAAATGATTCATGCATAAAACAGAAACAGCCACGAAATCGGATCGCTTTCCGGGGAAACGTTGTTCGCATTGTTTGTAGGTAAAGAACCTTATGTCTACTAAACTAGAACCAAGTGGATTGTGAAAAGGCTTTTTGACTCACTTTTGTCTTTCAGAACTGAAAGGCTTCTATTTTAGTATAACAGTAAATTCTTTCGTCAGTAAACAGCTCAAAACTACTTGGAAACTTTTGAATGCAAGTAATTTCGGTAAAATAAACTGCAAAACTTAATGCATAATATGAGTGAGGGATAGCTACCTACACTACAAATGCTGCGGAATGAGCAATAAATTTATATTTAAAACTTACGTTCGTTAGCTGAGCTAGTCCTTCCGGCCAATGTTTAGCTGTATCCAATAAATTTGTAGTAGGAGCACGATCCCCATGACGAAATAGCTGCCGAAATTTCGAAATACAGAAAAAACGTCACACGAATTAGTTTATGTAAATGTTTATGAAGATATTGATAATCATAAAAGCGTTTTGCGTAGAAAATTGGAGTTTCTTTCTTACTGAAAGGCTTTTCAAGTTCTAATGTAAGCACTCTATTAGAAAATCGGGTAGAGAATGCCTATTATACTTTGAGAAAATGCGAAGGTAACTCTACAGATCAAAGTTTATAGAGACGCAATTTCCGATAAAAATACACCTTACCACTTGCACGAGCTGCAGCGTGTCCTTCTTTGCAGTTTCCAGTGTACATGTTCCGAGATGTATATGCAGAATTCCCAGTAAAATGAACCTTTTCAGTTGTGAAGAGCAAGATTTTTCGGAAATTGAAATCATTTCTCTTATTTTTAAATCAATTAAAAGCGAAATCGAACCAATAATTTAAAAACACAAATAAATGGCAGCGTCGTAATCACAAGATTAAGTAATAACTAAAATGAAGATGGGGAGAAGTTTTCAATAAAATTTTTAAAATCAACTTTTATCCAAAGTTTCTACAATGAG
>JAQIXX010001406.1:0-34354 GCA_034700605.1 Willowsia nigromaculata
AAATATGCAAAATATGCAACATCAACATGGTCTCAAATGACTTGTCTAGACATGATTCGGATACATCCCAAAGCTTACAGTGTTTGGGTGAAGTATGAGAAAGATGCAAAATCATATTTTCTCTGTCTCTAGTGATGTGGTAGCTGAGCCGATGGATAGCTGTGCGTGTATAAATACACCGGCTGCTTCTGCTGTCACAGTCACACAAGTCACAACAACATCAATTTCTTGTCAATCTTTTCATTCAATTCAATGCTTTGGCTCATGCATATTGATGAACAGAAAATGTGCTGCTGGCTGACTTGACTTTGTTGCGTTTTTCTCTTTGTTTTATTTCTGCGCTGCGCTTTTCATTTCGTTTTTCGGGCTGACTTGACCTTGACATTCTTCTTGATGTAGTACGGGAATGTGCATTCGTCAGTCATTAGTCTTTGGTGTTTCTTGGTATCGTTAAAATTGCCAGCTTTGTGGAGTATTTTTTTCAATATATGGCTGCAGAGCCAAGCTAAATATGACAGCTAAATATTAAGGAACAAGTTTTGCCTTTCTTATGCATGAAAATGGTTGAAATATCTGTCACCATGGAATCTCCAAAGAAATTTGGTATATAGGAATTTCTTGGTATTCTCATTTTGGACCAATCTTCAATTACACATTTATTTTCAGCTATATATAGCGATAAATTCCTGGCCCGTAGGTCTGTGAGTATGGGTACGATTAAATTTTTTTTTCAATTACAAGAAATGGCATATCATTTCAATCCTTTTAAAAAGTAAGTTAAACATGTATTTAATTGAGTTAATTTTTGACAGGATGTGCGATAAAATGTTATATTATAAACATGAATAGCACGATGCATTGGAGGCTTCGCTACAGTTCTGGATTTAATTGTCTTCCTCGCCGGTCTATGCCATCAATCCCAATTCAATGACCTTTGTTGGTTCTGGAAATACTCTGCACTTGTATCGAAGCAACTCAACATTTACTATCAACGAAACAAAAGCAAATTTCTTCTTTGAGTACCTCCTCTTCTCTACAACTACTAATTATAATTTGTAATTGATGAATATGAGGTTAATGATTCAAAACTTGAAAGAGAAGTTGAACACAACGAACGAACTAACAGAAAAGCTCACTTCACACGTCCTGATGGGATATAAGTGTGCTGCAATCATAATCTAATTGCACTCATATTATGCATAAACTTTGTAACAGTGTAAAAGCAATATGCTACGCTAGAAACAAGTAAATCCACCAAGACTGGAATTCCCATTATGCGATGAAAATGAAACACAACATTAATTTGGTAATTATTCCTTGGACGTTTCTATAAACTCAATTCAACTTTCGTGCAAAAAAAGATGCTCCATTAGAATGTGGCAATGCCTAAATATTTTGGTAGTTGTTCACTAATTGGTTTCTTAGCATTTGATGGAACATAGAACTTTAGATTTTTCATTTATGATTAAGTTGATTTCTTTACAAAAAGGTCAAGATACCACAATAAACAACTATATATAAACCAGCCAACATGCTCGCTTTAGTCACTGCCACTGACAGCGGGTTTAGGATCGGAATAGTTGTTGCCTTAAAGAAATTGAAACCTGCATTTTCCATATTAAAAACTTAACATGGCCACAATAAAGTTACATTTTAAGATTGTCATTGTATTTTCTGCACTGCTTGTGTTAAGGTAAATTCTAAATCTGATTTTTTAACGAAATAAATCACTTTCACGCTTTTGTGAAAGTTACTCTAACAAACACTGTGCATTTATTTCTAGTGAGCAGTGCAATGTCGGATTTGGAAATCTGGGGCTTGGAAATGTTGGCATTGGAAATGGTATTGATACCTATATTGAAACTGAAATATCAATTTATGTCATTGTATGTTTTATGGTTATGAATTCCTAACATGATAGTTGGATTTGGTTTTCAAATGCAGTTGGATTCGGAAACAAAGGTTTTCTAAACAGTGGCCTAAGAAATCTTGGTGTCTTGAACCGAAAAAGTATTAACACTATTGGAGTTGGTGAGTAATCATATCGATTAATTCATTGCTTTATTCTTTAAAAATAACGATGTCATTATGTGTACGAAGTTTGAAAATGTGTACGTATAGATGAGTTACATACATTACAGTGAATATGAAATGAAACTCTTAGGATGTCGGATATTGTTAAACTTTTTTAATTTGCATAGGAAATGTTTTAAGCAAACGAAGAATTGGTGTGGCTTCCATTCTAACTGTTCCAAATATTTTACCTTTGGGAAGGAAGAAAAAGTAATTCGCCGCAGATCTAGTAATAATGAAAGATCCGCTCAATAGTTGTTTACTGTAAACAAATAATTGAAATATGTAAATAAATATTGGATTCAATTGTCCATCATCAGTTTTACATGTTTACCAACCATTAACATTCTGTCTAACATTCGGTCTGTTCCTAATCATTATATTTTCAGTGCATACATACACAAACGTTCGATCCGACAAGGTAATTTTTGTAATTATAAAACAAAAATTGCCAACAATTTATTATTACCGTCGCCACATAATTATTATTGTTTTCATTTTCAATTACAGTAACTAGTCGATCATCCTTGTTTTCATGAAAGGGCGTCTTTATACAGTTTCTATAAAAATGAGTTGACTTGAAATTGTTATGACACAAGCGTCTACAACTTTTAATAACATTCTGACGTGAAATTTCATTCGAAAGCTTTTTAAAAGCATTTAGTCGAATACAACATTTTCCGAACGACTTTCATTTTCAATGGATTTCTATTTAACCGAGGGAAAATCATTTTTCATATCATGGCATTAGAGTACACACTTTAATCATAGCGTCATCAATCAGAAACATATCCAACATTTCAACTGTCTGCGTCTGTTTGGAAATTCATCATCATCATCACAATGACCAGCCGGCGTTTGTTATCGTATGCTCTTCTTGCCGTAAACAGAAAGAGCAAAGCTAAGGGGTCCTGCAACGTCACGTCACATTGTTTCAAAAAGTGGGGAAAATAAAATCTTTGACCCTGGGGTCAATTTGAACCCTCTGGGTGGGGTCAAAAATCAAATTTTGAAGTAATGGGCTGAAAATTGTCACACCTGGGCTTTCAAGCTTGAGGAATCCAGGAAAAATAAAATCTTTGACCCTGGGGTCAATTTGACTTCAGGGGGACGGGCCAAAAATCAAATTTCGGAGTAACGGGCTGAAATTTGTCACACCTTGGCTTTTAAGCATGGGGAATCCGGGGAAAATAAAATATTTGATCCTGGGGTAAATTTGACTTCAGGGGGACGGGCCAAAAATCAATTTTTGGAGTAACGGGCTGAAATTTGTCACACTTGGGCTTTGAGGCATTGGACATCGGGGGAAAATGGTAGTAGTAGAGTTACGCCCTCTACCTGATGAGGCTAGGCCGAAACGCATTAAAATTTGCAGTGATTTTACGATTTTAAAGATCATTTACAATATCCAGAATGCGGATGTGTGCTTAGCACACATCTCTGGCCATTTCTAGTTATGAATAATGTTAAATTGTCAAGCCTGATAATCAGGCTGCCTGATCATGAATCGATTATGGGAGACCAGCATGTGTTGATATTTTCAGCACATTAAATAAATTCAAAACTCAATGGACTTTCATAGTAATCAATCATATAAATCATCACATACTATTATGTTTATGATGCTGATTTGCAGTAAACATGCTCTTTAAAATGTTCTTAACTCACTACCGCTCTATACACTACGACGACGACACCACTACATACAACAAGAGTAGGAGGCACAAAATAACAACAGAAGCACGAGGCCGCGTGTTGCAGTTTTGACAGCTGACTCAAGCTCATCTTAGCATGTCCATGTTTCTCATTCTTGTGTCGAGATCCGCTTTTCCCTGGAACGACGGATGTTAATTGTTGATTGCATCTTGTTTGGGTAGTTTATTTTGAAGTGACTGATAAAACATGAGAGATTATAGAAAACCACATTTTGTGATCAGTATAAAAGTTACAAACGATTGCATGGTATTCTATTTTTGAAATAAACATACTGACTGACTAGTTTCTAAATAACCAATTAATAGAATAGGTGACATAAACAAAGCCATCATGTTGGGGAGATCAATTATTAGCAGCAGTAGGTTCCTTGTTACATGTACTCCAAAGTCGTTGCATAGTGAGTTATTAAAATGTTGCTCGTGCAAACCCATGCTTCCGGGATATATGATGAATTTAAATAAAAATATTCGACATTATTCCAAGTTTGTGAGAATTGCAAAAAATGTATACTTTCCGGAAACTGATGGAATCGTAGATGCAAGGAAGAGTTTGGCAAAGCTTCCGAAAAGTACAAAAGAAACAGTGACTTTACAACGTCTGAAAACTTCAGGAGAATTGTTCAAGTACGGTATTTTGTGGATATCTTTTGGAAAGTTTGAAATTACAAATAAGTTGAAATGTATATTTAATTCCTTGTATTGTTTGTGTTATTTTAGGTCAGTTATGGGAGAAATTTTTGCCTCAAAGAGTAAACATCTCATTGCCGTAGAAGGAGCAAGACAGGTGGATGATGCTATCTCGTTTGGACTGAAGCTTAAAATGTTATTCCTCCTGAAAACGCTCAAGACGTATCCGGACAATGTTCGAAAACTTGTCGAAAATGAAGAAACATCACCGTTGTCATCTTTTGACTCGAAATCCATGTCACCAGAGATACACAGAATCAGCCTAAGTGCTTTTCAAGATTGGTCTGTCATGAATACAATGCCTGGAATAGTTGGTAAATGCTTTGATTCAGAGCAAATACGAATCGATTCTATTTTATGTTTTGAAGACTTCCAAATCAATTAATCATTTAAAAAATCATTATGACAGGGATATTTGAAAAACCAAAACCTGGGTTACAAAAAGCGTCTTGTATTCAATCCTTGCCATTGACAGTAGTTCTGGATAATATTCGTGAACCTGGTAATTTAGGGTCCATACTACGTACAGCAGCTGGAGTTGGCTGCAAAGTGCTTATATCAGAAGGTGATAAGATACTACTACTCATACACAATTTGTGTTACTTTTAGCAGACATTAATCACTTATTGATTTAATTCGAGTCATTAACTTTTTGATTTCTAGGTTGTGTTGATCCATGGGAAACCAAATCATTAAGGGGTGGTAATGGTGCCCAGTTTTTAATTCCAATGATGACGAAAGTTGACTTACGCAATCTTTATCAGTATATTCCTCTACCGGATGCGACACCACAGGACTGGATGCCCTCTGAAGAGAAACACCTCACTTCAAATGCGGATGGCGATGTAAATGAATGCAAGGATTCGAGGAGTCTGGGAGGAATCGGTGTATTTCTTGCAGACAGCGGAACGAACCCAGATGAATTTGGAATACCTATTATTGATTATACATCGGCTGAATATTCTAAATTTAAGTCCATAGTGCTTGTACTTGGGGGAGAGACTAGCGGCTTAAGTACAACTATTAAAAAATCAGTTTGCGAATTGCCAAATTATTATCGAAATGAAATTAAATGCATATCTAGAATTAAAATACCAATGAGCCTGCCAATTGATAGTTTGAATGTTGCCAACGCTTTTGGTATTATTGGGTATGAAATATTGCGCCAGTTTTCTAGCAATAATACGAGAGACAATAAATGAGTAATGAAATGTTTAGAAAGTCTGAAACCCGAGCTTAATTTATCTCATCAAAATTTTACTTGTTTTCATAATTTATAGCATTATAAATTTTGCTGTTTGGTTAATGCGTGATTTATATAAATAGATAATACCAGCATTTTTTATGTAAATCTCCTGGAAAAATATGGATAAGTAAATATTGAGATTTGAGATTGCACAATAAACTTATAGTTGATGCATTTATGTAACCATGTGAGCAAATGAACATAAATATTGTCTAATGATTGTTTGAGTTGAAGTTCTCATACAACAGTCATTCATTAAAAGTAGAAGAATCAGTACAACTTTTCTCTTTCTGTAATTTCCTTCGTACTTTCTCGTACATTACAGTAAATCATGAAAAAAACTATAAAAGCTCATAGCCAAGTGTAATACAGTCTACTTCCATGAAGAATTTGAAATCAATGATGAAATTTTGATGCCATACTCTTTGATGTTTTCATTATACCTAGTTGTGAGTGCAACATAAACTGCAGCGATCTAACTAAAGGGCGATAATGTGAATAAAGCGTGTCAAAATGTTGATACACTATTGCTTTCATAAATATGGCAAAATCGCATTCACGTTCTTTGAAACATTTTGTATCCCTTGTATGGTCTTCTTTTTTGAAGTAAAAAATAAAAAAATACAAAGTTTTCCGTTTCATTTTTCTCTTCTATTACCATACAAGATATTTAAAAAAATAACTGACGTTGATTATGATTGCGACAACTCTAGCATTGCAATAAATACAACGCCACATTCGTCGCCACTGTACCATATCTACCATTTGTCTAATGTGAATGATTAAAATTTGCATTTCAAGAATTTGTTGGCAATACAGCGAACTACATTTCCTATTATAGCCGATAGCCGTCACTTGTATTATTATCAGGGAAACCTCTTTAAACAATCAAACACTTCCTATCGCTTCCAGTATAAAAAGCACGCACTCTAATAATAAAAAAAAACATGTAGATAAATGATAAATCCTATTTCCAGCAATATTGGAACTTACATTCTATATATCGCTTCGAGGTTTTAACTTTCTTTTCATTTATACAGAAAAGCTCTAAATATACAGGTAGGCTCGAGGTTTGGATTTAAAAAGAAAACTTGCTTGATTGTTAATATCTTTTTTTATAGATATTCTACTCATTTTATAATTTGCTTGTTTGTTTTATATTACTTGAGCTGACTTGCATTAATTAGGAAAATAAAAAACCTTCAAAACTTCAAAGGACTAAAAAACTAACAATTAGTGGCACAAAGTTAACTTGATGTTCAAAGGAATATCAGTATGTATAATATTATGCTTTGGCTCACGACGACGAGAGATGACGATTCTCTCCGAAATCCTGCCCGCTATTCCATAACACACTGAAAGGCTTTATAGTAAAAGCAAAACAGCTCTAAATGTTTTTCTTTACAAGTTTAAATATCTTGGTCTCATCATCCTTTCTCTGCAGCCACAACAGATTGCGCCGTTTGCATAAATTTAGAATATTGAACCTAATTATTTAAACGATTCATGCAACATCGCATCAGCTCCCTAATCGCTAAAAGGATGCTAAATGAAGCAGTCAAAAGGAAGGAAAACAAACAATGACAATCATTTTGTTTAATAAAATAGTAGTGGGTATATACATACGTATGGGTTGAAGGGGCCGTGAAACATTACAGATGCTCGGCCTCCGAGAAGAAAGCAAAGAAAGTTTATAATATATCAACTTTTTACTGGCCGCAGCGGCAGAAAGGAGCAATAATAACGTAGTAACTTTGGGTTACGTTTCGCCGTAATCGATACGCAGTGACGTCTTTTTCCCAATACAAAAGCCTTTACTACTTTCTCCATATATGAAACAAACCACATATAATGCCAACTTGTATACTCAATACATATATATGGATATATTTACAGCACACAAATGTGTATAAAGTCTACCACGTATTAGACCTTATGGGAACTAGAGAAAGGTTTAGTTTAGTCTTTTTGAATAACATGCACTTTTCGTTGATATATCTTGGTGTTTTCTCTTGTTTGCATGATGCTATATGCTGACAAAAGTAAAAGTAAAGAGTTTATTCTCTTGCCTGTACTCCATGTGAAGGAGGTTACATGAATTCTGCAGTCTATAAATCGAAATATATTATGTTAATAATATGAGATATTTTCTTTTCAATAATTTTTCTGAATTCGTTTGCGATACTTGTCGTAATTCTAAATTTGTCACATATTTTCATGCTAAATTTTGAAAACGCGCCATTGTTAACATTGTGGCAATTTTTCTTGGGACTTATTTACAATTGTAATGTTTTTTCAACATAGTACGTAAACACTGATGCAAATTATGAACTTTTCATTTAATTGTTTTTATAAGGGTTAAAACCGCATTGCGAAACTTATAAAGCACACATTAATAAGTAATTATGGTATATTATGCCATATGGCATGATGTAAGCATTCATCGTATGTGATTTAAAATTAACCGCAATTTAAAAATTAGTATTTTGTTACACACAAATCTTTGGGCTAATTGTCTACCTTTTCACATAACATGTATTTCCTGGAAATTGTTCTCAAGTTCCATTCTATACTTTCTTGCTTGAATACTCGCAGCTCTTTCAGTTTCCATTTCTCTTCTCGTTTCATCAAACGAAATCATTCAACAGTCTAATCCCTACATTAAGAAACAAAGCAGACAACAAAAACGTGAGTTTTGCTCCGTTTTGGTTAACATTGGGAAACCAATACAGATAATTAAAGTTAGTAGAAGGGAACACACCTGGAATCGAGTAATCATGCTATCATGGGTACGAGTCTATGTAAACTAAGGGAATTATAATAGTAGTATTAGTGTGAGAGAAACCTGGCAGTATAGATATAAAAATCCTTTCTCTTCAATTTTCTCTTTTCTGGATTCCTCTTCTCTCCCTTTCATCTATTTTCTCTTGTGATTCTTTTGTGAAAGGGAGAAAAAATGTAATGAAAAAGAAAACCCACATGTGCTGAGCAGTGTTCCGTTTTCATTAAAAACGTGTTTCTTGACCTCAATGGGGAAAATAGTAGTGAGCGCGGAGAAGTAGTAGTGTGATGAATACGCTTTTCCCTTTTCTTTTCCTCCATTGTGTACCACTGCTTTGCTAACACAATTTTCCCTTTTCTACTTTCCTTGATGGAGGAGGCGGGCTACGTTCTTTTCTGATTGTACGGAAAAGGAAATGTGTTTCATGTGTGGTGGTGCTGGTAGTGGTGTGGTGGATACTGCCACCAGCATTTTACCTCTTTCCTTAAACTTCTACTGCTGCGTTGAAAGAAAAGCTTTCATTCGGGACTCATGAAAAATCAAAAGTTAACCATTGGCAATGAATAATGGTCTCAACATGAATATGATATGATATGAAAGCAAACAATAAGAATTCCATTTTTTGTATCCTACCACATACACACCAGTGAGGAGTGAGTCAAAATCGGTTCGTTTCTTGGTTATGAACAGGGCTACACATACACGAGATTATTTTGCTCTCTTGCAGAGATCCCAATTCATTGCATAAGGTCGGCTGGAAGAAAAATATATTTAATCAGTCATCCAGTATCTCATTCTTCTACCGAAAGCATTCACAGAGACAGAAAACCCGTGCACATTCCATTCATTCACTTATTGATGAGTATCATTCAAGCAACAACCGCCACAGAATGCCGCTTTCTCTCTGTCAAAGATTAATTGATTCCATTCGTGGGGTGAGAGCAAGAACAGAGCAGTACACTATGAAAAGTATGCATTGTGCAGGTTGAAAAACTCTACAACTGTAGATGAGCCGAAAAAAATATTCGATTCCTTTTTGATGAATGCTTGTATCTCTCCTTAAAGGAAGACAGACTTATTTAATTTCCGTTTCAAGGTCCTGAATTGCCAAATATCAAATAACTGGAACTCACATTAAATTATGAAATCATAGTGTATTACCCATTCATTACATACGCCCTCTTGTTTATGGAAGTATGTAAGTTGGGGCGATACATTGCAATTGACTACACCTAAAAACGCAAACCCTTCATCAGCAAAAAGGCTTTGTGATTGGAGTTGACCGATGCGATATGCGGAAGATGGACTACTACGGTAAATCATAAGCGAATGTAGAATTTATGCGGTAGACCCATGATAGGAGTGGAACTAGTGAAATATTTTTTCATCTAAGATGGTGTAATGTCAAGACAGAGCAGTGGTCATGCAAGAATTCAATTACACATTAATACGAACGACATTCTTGCCTCAACGCATTGTGTAAATCACGGGACTACTTTAACCTTCTTTTCGTCAAGGTGAGTTGCGAGCCGTAAAATCTTTATAATAAATTTCAGCCAGGGTTTGTGTACATGTGAACATGCCTTGTATAAGAGTGAAAACTCGACACTCCAACAGCGAAAGTTGCATAACAAATATCATTAGCAATAATTCTCAAAACTCTTTTGCTTTATAGAGTGGCTAAACGAAAGCATGCACGTGTCAAACATGAAACAGAAAAGGGTTCATTGCTGAGCATGAATGGACTTTTAGTCAACAGTCAGATAGGTAAAGTGTGTCAAAGTGTGCCATGGTTATGAAGGAATGAAGTGATTAAAGGGATTTAGTTTTTGAATGCCGCTACAGGATGAAATATTTAATTACCCATTATTGGAATTTCACCTTTATTAGACGTATTAAACCGGCACTTAGACTGTTGCATAGTTATTACATTTCATCAATACCTATTATACCTCACAAATCTGTCTTTCTAAGGGTAAAAATAGTGTGTCGGAATCCCTAAATGTAACAAGTGGACACATGGCTTCAGTTCTTCAAGTCTCTCTAACATTTATAATTAGCCTGGTGTGTGAAGGATCCTTAAATTGAAAGGTATCAATGCAAAATGACTTCAAAGTTAAGAACCATATTTGGAGATGCTGGTTATTCTGACTAGTACTTTCACAAATTCTCGACATTCTTTCGGGACTTAAAAATTCATAAAAATTAAAAATATTTTCAAAAATTGCAATCAACAGAATGCAGTTAAACCGGCCATCAACCAAGCATGTTAGTGGAGTGTTTTATTTCTACCAAGCAGTATTTAGAACGTAATCTTGAGCCTGAGGCCATTTTACGAAATACGGCTTTTTGTTACACTGCGAACAAGCAAGTGCATGCCTGAATTCGCATTTTTGTAAAACATTTGAAGCTGCTGTGTTCGGCATACTGAAGACCGGCAACCAATTCATGCTATTTAATTTAATCAATAATAAAAAGTTGGCTTGTCATATCACTAATTGGCTTTTACAGTTGTCGGCTATTGGGCTACTTTAAAAAAAATCAATACCCACTGAAAAGAAAACATGTTCATAGTTAGAGAAAGAACCGGACAGCTTAGAGCATTCTTTGTGAATGCCGACAAAAATGTATCAACAAAGTTATAATTTGAGTAGAAAGAAAAACAATTTGTCAAAGGAGTACTGGCAACCAATAAAAGTACGGGTTATATAGAACTAAATTACCATCCAATTATTTTTACTTGTAATTATTATCAATTATTCATTGAATTATTCATTCAATATTATGCAAGACGACAGGCCAATTGTAACCACAAATGCACGATCATCTTAAGCTATAAAACACATTGAAATTTATTATCCTTAACAGAATTACATGATCATAAATAGTACATTGCCTTAAGTTTATCAAGAAGTGTGACGATCCTCCGTCTTTTTTATTCAATGATCATAACTTTACATTGCTTCCGTTTAAGTACAGGTTTCATTGCAGAAACAATCTTTCCTATGGTCCTCCCCAGCAGCCATTCAATACCATTCAAAATGCTGCATGCAAGCTCTTTTCCTCTTTATCTTATCGTTAGAAGACCCGTGTAGAAAGATAGAAACTACTAGAAGTTTTTTGAAAACG
Source organism: Willowsia nigromaculata (assembly GCA_034700605.1). NCBI lineage: Eukaryota > Metazoa > Arthropoda > Collembola > Entomobryomorpha > Entomobryidae > Willowsia > Willowsia nigromaculata. The sequence goes on from JAQIXX010001406.1 coordinate 11,633, forward strand.
ATTCTCCAATTCGTTTTCGTTTAGTTGTCATCATTCTACCGATCTTTTATTCATAATACAAAAAGTCTTATTAATTTACTTATCCTCCTGTTAGTTCCTCATGCATGATACCAGCATAATCTAGGAAAGCGGTATTCAGCAGATTAATAATCCCTTATAAACTTAATGAAAAGGGAGACAGACAAGATAATATATTATCAATGTTGACTCTCGTTCTCTCCTTTAAAAACATCGTATTATTATGAGATCCGAGATCCACTCACTTGTGATGCAATGCGAATAGGAAGAAGTTTTTAACGATGTTAGTGGAAAGAGGGCATTGAAGAGGATGACTTAAAAGCCATGTTTTTTTTCAAGAGGTAAGCAAGGTAGTTGTACGCAAGGTGGTAACGTCGTACTCGTCGTAAGCCTTATCATCCCTGGGATCATGCATCTCATTACCGCACGTAGCAAGCAGAAAGCCGTACATTTTCTTGTTTTCTATTGTCCAGCCGTTCACATTCTTCGTCTACTTTGCTCACAAAACTGATCTTTAGTTGTCCCACGGAGAAACGATTTTTTCCTATTGAATATTATGTGTGTGTTCGCTCATCTCCTCACATTTCATTTCAATGCGTACAATAGAGCTAGAAGGAATCCTTATTCCTTATTTCAAGTTGAAGATAAAATATGCATAAAAGAGTAATCCAAACGCGAATGAATTTAAGCTTTGATTCTTCCACATATACATATAGTAATAGACTACCGACTACCTATCTCTTTCGCTGATGCACAAACGGGTGCGACTCATAATATCTATTTTACATAATATATCGTAAGTGTATTTTATGAATGCGTGTACATATTATAAACTTGTCTAAATCATGATGATGAGTTTTACTTCATCAGACTGTTGGCCTTAGGCTGTACTATTGGTTTTCTATTTTCTTTAATGGTCCCAAGGCCTTCTTTGACCGGGTGTCTGCTGTGTAAAAAGATGAAAACGAGATTTAGGATTTCTTCAGCTTAAGGATCAAGACCAAGTATACATCCCTAGTCATACCTACCTACTTTGAAGAGGAAAAAATCTACAACATGGATAATATTATCCTCTCTCTGATGTTGCAACATGGTTTCAGAAGAGATGCATAATGTTTTACGCACACTACTTTGTTACGATGATGATTATTTTTTCCCTATAAAATGAGCAGAGAACAGGGCATATCACAAAAAAAGAAGAAGAATACCAAAGCAGGGGTCTTTTTTCTTCAGTATTCTCTTCTGATCCACTATTGCCACCACCACCACCATCATCAACATCATGATCATAATAACAACATCTTGGAGAGACTGTTGTTGTGCATCTCTCTCTCTCTCACTTTCTGAAATATCTGAAACTCCGTGTTTCAGCGTATACTTTGTCCTCCGTAGCAAAGGGGAAACGAGAGAGGCAGTAGTTGGACTATTTCCTCCAAATATCGTGTTATATGCTCTATACAATGGTATCGAGAGAGATCTTTTTATTTCCAACTTTTTCTGATGACTTTGGTTCCGAAGAAGGGAGAGAGAGAGAACAACACAACTCATATAACGGAGAACTTGGAATAGTGGAGGATTTTTTCTCTCTCCTTTTTTACAAACCGGACCCGAAAAAAACTTTGTATACACGCATATATATATATATATGGAAAATGTAATAATATGTAGATACCTATATTTCTACTTGGATATGTCCGTGCTTTCAGTCTCACATATACGGGCCATTCAAGAAGAGTCTTGCAATGAATAGGACGAAGAAGAAAACGAGTAAATGGGGGAAAGGATGGAGTAGATGAAATGGAGAGGAGAAAATGGATATAATATATACTCGATTCTTTACAGGGCAACCACCACCATTACTATTAGCACTGCTACAGAAAAAGAGAGAGAAAAAAAACTGTTCAATCCAGAGAGCCAGATACAGAAGGCAAAGTAAGAAAGGCATTATAAGCGACTTTGTGTTTTTGTATGTGAGTGTGTGTGTGTAAGAAGAGACGAAGAGAGCAAAAGCAAGTAAAGCAAGCTCGCTGGCTCGTCGGCAGGCTAGTTGGGTGTTTATATAGCTCTCGTTTTGAAAACTTTGTTCGCTTTTTGTAGAATTGAATGGGTATAATATTTGGAGTGCCATGCCATGTTGTTATCATCATCGCACTTTACCGTATAACTTGGAAGAGAAGCGCGCAGGCATACACCAACAACATTGCTTTTCTGTTCTTTTTGGAAAGGAGAAAATGCCTGACTGCTGAAGGGTTGTTACAATCCATGCACATCCAAAACTGTAGTAGGAATTGCCATGCAATTCTCTGTGCTTTGCTGTTGTTGTCAGAGTTTACTACTACGGCGAATACTACTACCACTACCACAACCTCTTGCAAGGCAGTGCGCTATATAGTGTTCTCTGCAAACTTCTTCTTGCGTTGGGAGAATGAGAAGTGAGCTCAACTCTTGTACTTTCATGAAATCGTCTTTCGTATTAAAGCTGTAGCCATACCCGAGGAAACTTCTCTCTGAGTCTCTGAGACTGAGTGAGTTTCTCTCTCGAGTTGACTTGCATGAGTTTTTTGAGTATTCGCTATGAGCTTAAGAAAAGAAACACTGCTAGTTTAGTTGTTTGCGGGATGTCTGTTGCTCTACTTGGATCCGATTCATGCTCTCTCTCTCTCTCTCGATTTCTATCTCTTTCGACGTTTGTCGTATTTTCTGAAAATGTCGTAGTGTGTGTGATTACCACGGACAAAGTACTCTGTAGGATTTGAACGGATTAAAAACGGTGATGCGGTAATATCGTCATAGTCTGTGACAAAGTATATACCTATACGCATGAAACAGGCAAGTGGGTGACTTTTCGTTTGCATGGATAAAATTGGTTACATGGTTAATTTAAAAAGTTAAGGATAAGGAAGCAGAATCATTAGTTAGTTGGAAGTGTTAGTTGTTTAGCGTAATGGCGATATCCTGAATTCAGTTGATGAGAAAAGAAATGATCGCTTGGAAACTATGAAAGTGACGTGACATGAGGCGGCTGGTGCTTTATCACATTACTAGCTCTCAGAACTCCTATTACTTCTCGGAAGAAGGAAACGTCAAATGTGTGCAACTGCAATAATAGTTTGACATTTGCGTTGAATGTATAAAATAACATTTGGGAATAAAATCATAACTGGAAGCATGAAAATATGCAGCCCATGTGTCCCAACTCAAAAGTTATCTGTCGCCAGTAAATAGTGCATCGACATTTGCAGTTACATTGACGTAGTTACAACAGGAAATCGATAGAAACAATTCGTTTCATGAAGAAAGTGCAAGTTTTTGACGTGTCATGTGTGCTCGTTCTATACCAAATGATTTAGTTGAACTGCTCATGTCTCAAATTCCATTGGTACATTTACACTGATAGTTGGAGATTACCTACTCGGACGCGTGCCATTTGGTAAAAAAATACTTTACATTGGCAACACCGTGTCGTTTAAACGAGTCCTGCTGATAAGATTTTCTAGTAATCGGAAAGATGACACCATAGAATGGAATGACTTGGTAATCAGCGAAATGTGATCAATGTAACTCTTTGTTAATCATACATTTTGTTTACAAACAAAGGCAGTCTCTGAGGATTGGCGTGATGTGCATCAACTTGCTATTATGATAGCGGTGATGATTTGATGGTGTCGTATTTGAAGTCTAGGTAGCTCCATTGAAACAGTGTGATCATTTTACATACTCTGGCAATAGAATTTTATCGACAGAATGCGTTGGGAGATGTGGCAAGGATGTACAGAATAGCATACACTCGGTTTCATATTACAGGGTAATATTCTGCTTACCCACAAGCGAATTTTGAAAAGCTATAAAATATCCATTGTGACTCACAATTTGTGAGTAGCAATATCTTCTCACAATCAAGCATTTTGCATTTGTCCTACGTCAGCCATGTACACAATAATTTTTTAAAAACTTTTATCAGCAAAAAAGAATCAAAACAGAACGTAAAAATATGAAAATAGGATGCGCATTTATATTGGCACGTTATTTTTACAACCATTCCATTTTTTTTCTGCGGTAACCTGTTACTTTAAATTTCCTGCCCTTTCATCCCAATTTATTGTCCTTTTTAAATAAATAGAAGGGTTGTTGTAATTTCTTAGAATTCTCTTTTAGTTCTTCTGTTGTGACTTTAATAAAATCGGCAAACAACCATTTATCAATCCCTACTAATAAATTTATCTTTGGTAATGGAATTCATGAAAATGAAATGTGAAATTACATGTCTACTAGAGTGGATTGCTAGTTAATTGAATTATAGAAGGTTACTCTCTATTCCAATTTAGCTTTCAATCGTGAAATACCTGAGTAAGATAAAAATGGGGAAATTGATTTGCATGTAAATTTGGTTCTGAGAATATTTATTTATTTTATCTCCTGTTGATTTTAGATTAGCTTCAGTTTTATTTTATGCAAAATGTGGCAGGGCTGATAATTTATTGCATGCATGAAAAGGATTCGTTATTAAAACACAGCCAAACCTATCACTGTAGGAAACGTTGCCTTTGCCAGTTTGTGATAAATTAGGTATTCAAAATCAGAGCCAAAATCCTAGTATGCACGACTAGAGAGAAAGACTCGAGAATTGAAATTATTTAGCTAGCGGCCATATAAGATGCATAAAGTAAAACATTCTGATATCGTTCATACCCTCTTTTCAATAACTCAATTACTGCTCGCTAAAATATTGTGGCAAGGATGTGGGCACATAGGGATAGCTAGAAACAGATTTTAGAAGTTATCAAGTTATTCAGCATGAAATCCTGATGACAACATTTGAATAGACTGCAATTTGTTATTCGGTTGATAAAAATGCAATAGCGAGGGCGTATATGACTCGCCATAAAAATCAATCATCACATTTTATCTTGGATTGGATGCATACTTATACTCTTGTTCTTGCTCTGTTCCCCCAGGTAAATGCCATCATTCCGCTGTAGCAACGACTCTGTACAAGAATGGAACTAATCTGGTGTCATCGCCATGTAAAGTTTAATTGGTGTAGTAATTTATTCAAATACTAATGAGAGTGTGTTAAGGGAAGAAAGAAATGAGTACTATAAACATGAAGAATGATAAGTGCAAGTGGGAGCTTGGCTGGACCACAATCGTCAGTTTTGATGTTAGTAGCTGTAAAAGCTGTAATGAGTAGATGTTTCAAGACGGAGGCCATACAAACTGACACTGTCAGATCTTTTACTCGGTTCTATTTTCGACGACAATTAAACTCAAATTAACTCTCGTTCCTCCGCTCCTCTCTAGAGAAGGAGAAAGAAAATACATACATATCATTAGAAGTACAGATAAATAAATTAAGACGGAACTAAAAATGGGAGAAATACAGAGAGCTGCGGGATGTGGTGGCAGTGACAGTGCTGCATTGTCATTAGTGTCGTTTTCTCGTCGAGCCTATCTTTTTTGGATTTGGACTGCCATCATAATTGGTAAGTAATCATTACTCATTCCTTTGTTCTTGTTACGCGCACCACGATGCACGTCTTTTTCCAACTTGCTGCTACAATTATTTTCTATGCTCCCATACACATGGCTTCATCTTAACGAGCACATTTTATTTGCAAACCGTTAAACGCTTTTAAACAATGCTGCATCATCGTCGACTCGTTTCTCTCCTTGCATTATTGCAATGATCCGTTACAGCCGCTGACACAGAGTGAAATTACATACTTGGTATACGAGTCCAACAGCAATAATTAAGACCCGTCAAATTTAAGTACCCACAAAAATACAAAGCAAAGTAGAAAAACTATTTTACAAAGATTTGCGACGAGTCCCCTTCAAAACACAAAATATTTGTTCTCTTACTATAGCGATCTCAGTTCTTGATGTTTCGCTTCGATTCTTCCTCACGCCTACACATTTTCTGCAATTCGCGTAGTATTTCATTTGATGAAGCAACTTTCGGGGAAACGACATCCACAAGGATTCTCCTTTTCCTAGGTCTTTGTCTGCTTTCATCATAGTAATTATAATGATTATGAGAAGAGGTGTCAACAGTACTCAATCAAGATGCCAGGAGTTTGATGCTGCAACTCAGAAGAGGTCATAAAACTATGTATAACTCTCAGAGAGTATTTTCTTGCATCACAAATCATTTGATTAAACGCTTCTCTATTCCTTTATTTTTTCCCCTTTACACTCACGTCATCCAATATGCGTCGCCTTTAGATTCTCGATATTGCCCAATAATTCAATAATGCACATAGTTGTAATATTGTAGTGTTATAATAGCACTTTGCGTGTAAAAAGATATATTTAATATGATTTCGTTCATATTTTTTATGCTTCGTATTTTTATTTTATATTTTGCCATGATCGTTTGTCTTTTATAGTTCGTCAGTTACGAAATATCCAGTTGGCACTGAAAATGCCGCCTGGGTTGGGTAACATCACAAATTAGAAGCAGACAAAGTAGAAGCATTAAATTTGATTTAGCAGTAGCAAAGCGTGTTCTAAACCGTGTCCTTTCATAAGTGCAGAGAGTGGCTCCCCATTTTTTTGTTTAATGTGAGATGTGTTACTGTTAGACACAAACTTTATCTACCAAAAAGTAGCAGTTGGTTCAACCACAGCCCAGCAGGTCTCTGCAGCATTTTAGTAATTAATGCAGGAATAAAATGAACGAGTAGACATATTCATAAGCAGTCAACACTAGAGAACGCAAAATAACAATGAGAAATTGGCACTGAACTAGTAGTGGGTTAGTTTCACCATGACTTGTACTCATGTTGTTGTTGTACCACTAACCAAAAATGATTTTGTTTTTGCGTAGAAGGTACATATTATAAACTATTTATTCGGAGATTTGTGCGCATCGTTTCGTTTTCACTTTTCACCTGCTATATAGAATCCGAATCAGAGAAAATAATATAATTATTACCACTTTTAGTAGACCCATGCTTGGCAGTCACACGCACACACGCTACTACAATTACTATTTTACGTTCTCTGAGCGTCAAAAGTGTAAAAACAAAGGACGAACGAGTAAGAAAGCCAAAGCAAGTCATGACATAATCTGCAGATGGTAAAATGTGGCCTTTTTAAAAATAAAAAATGATTAAGCACGCCTATTCCAGTCGAAACCTACCTCTATAGCGAATGTATAGAGAACTGCTAAAAGTTGGAGAGACCCTTTCATATCGCGAACAAAAAGTGGAGCAGAAAAAATATTAAAATGAAGTCATATCACATGAGATCTAACACATGCCCACACATTTCATTAATGCATTCTATTTTGTACCTACTCATTCATTCCTCATACCTATTATTTAACTTAAGTACATACTGCAGCCAAAAAGAACATGGGATAAAAAAAATTTACTCGAGTTACCATAAACGTGGCCTTTCTAGTGCCGCCTCAGAGTGGCAATAATAACAGAGCAAATACTACACAAGAAATGTAAATATAAAAAGACCGATATAATTAGAAGAACATTAGCATCACCACCAGCGCTTATTTTTTGCTTTGCAAAAAGACTTTCTGTATTGTTGTTGAAATGCAAAATAAAATATAGGAATCCCACAAAATGTGGCAAAACAAAGGCGTCCGACACAGACTTTTTAAAAATTAACAATATGCCATCCATAAAGTCAAGTCGTAGTCATTTACTTGACACAATGATCATGGAACGAAATAAACTACACTTTAAAGCGCACTCTATATTCTATATAGCTGTAAGCCAAAATATAAGAAAAATACAATATTATGCATAATAATCCATACTACCATTATGCTTCTCTCTAGTCAACTCATTCAGAGTTTCGCTCCCATGGAATAAATTGCATTTTGAAAAAAATGTCCTAATTATTTTTTACTACCAGGCAGCCTATTGTTTTGGCAGTGGCAGGTTTATGAATCTGGGAGGGTTTAACCACACAATACAATTTTTGAGAGGCAGTAAAACGCAAAAAGAAAAGACAAAGGAGTAGCGTCGACTGGTTGCATTGTGACAGGTTGATCAGGGTCGCTTGCTCTTGTCAATTGTGTTCTTTTGATGGCAGAGTGGTGACCTGTAGTGTATGTATGGGGTCTCCTGTCTATTTACTTGCTTTACTTTCTCAATTTATTTGAGCGCAATATATCTATACGCACACGGAATACAAACCTGTATAATATAAATGTTAGCATGGTGTATTATCGAACAGGCGCAGTCGAGACAAGTAGAAACATGCTTCTGTAATTTACGAATATGACTCCCGTGCCAAGAATTCGTAATGAAATGATGTGCAAATCGGCACAAAAACCTTGTTCAATACGTTTATAACAGAAAATGGAATGTTTTACGCAGATGAATTTTGAATAAACTAATTTAACAAATTTGGGAATCGATGATAACGATTGTCAGACACATGCATGATATTAATGTGGAGTAGAAAGGAAAGTAAAAAGATAGGTAAATATTGAGATTGACGAAAGAATTTTTTTTAATAGAATGTGTTCACGCTTATGACATACGACGATGTAGGTCCTTGTCAAAAAAAATTCGTTCTGTGTGCGAGCATCACTAGAAATAAGATTTCACTTCTTGAGATACATGTAAGAAACATGTATGTCGTATGTGATATTAGTGAATTGCTTGAACAGATTCATGCTTTAGTGCAATATGAAATGGAAGTGTAACGTAGATGATTTTTATATTCAAAATAGCCGTACATCAGCTACATCTTTGATAAAACGCTGTTTCTTCCTCCTCTTCCTACCATTCCTCCCATTTCCTAATTATTATTTCTGCTCTCAACATCTCTTGATTGTGATGAATCAAAGAAGCTTGAACAATGAAAACACACTTTGAAAGATTATGAAACAAAAATCAAAAACATTTGAAATTTCCATAGTATTCTCTCAGAAAACCTACAGAAAAGCTTGCATAAGTGCTTGATAGTCATCTTCCTTTGGTGCTAGTTGTTTGTCATCAAAATAATTGCTTACACAAGTAATAAACGTCTGTAAACAAAGTACATCGAGAGCCCAACCAAACTGAACCAGAAAAACCAGCTTTGATTTGACAATTTCAAATTTGCAACAAAAAGGGGCCACAAGGGAGAACAGTTGTTCTCTCGGATTTTCCATTTGTAAAAAATTCGACAAACTTCGATATAATTTTCCTCTAACAAAAACAACCAGCTTAGCTGAGCAGCGGGTTTTCCTTCATCAGAGTCACAGGCGAAATATTTTTCATTTCACTGAGGAATTCAAAACAAACGTTTTTCATTGTCAGTCACATATAGTCGAGGCAAGCCTTAAGAGATGCGGTTTCAAATGCTTCCACTACGTTCATCGTCATCATATCGGAATAATGCAGACTTTATGATTTACTTTATCATTTCATTCGTTCTCTGCGTAGTTCCGCTTTAGCGACATATTGTTGCAACAGCAGAAATTTCCTAACAGGGTTGTCTCCTCTGGTGCTTTGAGAAACCATGACAGGAGAGGGAAAATGCACTGCGACTGCAAGTCTCTCGTCCAGGAAACTCATTGAAGCACGTACCTTTTTGCAGAGTAGTAGCTTTAGAAAGTGGCACCATTGGAATTACAAGATAAACTGGATAGAAATGTGAGATAGCGTATATCTCTGCACAAATGATAACGAAGGCAAACCAAGAATATCATAATATTATAATATATGCTACGTACATACTAAAAGTACATCCTCCACTTGTCGTTAGAGTTAAAGTCTTTTCGCTCAAACTGATTACTGGAACGACGGAATGGAGTGTCCTTTGCTGTAAAATAGCAAGGGATGCGGAACATATTAATATGAGATGATGTAGATGTCTGCTTCCCTCAGAGTCCATGTCTCTTTTCCAGTCCTTTGAGTGCAGATTAGATAGACATCTGTTTAGGCTGTAATAATATCAAATATTATATTATATGATATGTGAGTCTGCATCTATGCCAAGTGAGTTTCAGCCAATCTAATTTGTGTATCATCCGTCCGTCCGGCGATGATATGGAAACAAGGAAGAAGCCAGCGAAAATGTAGTGGCAACGGAAAAAGGCGTCTACTTTGAGAAGTGGGATCTTGTTATAAAAAATAACAATAATAATTATAATGAGGAAAATGTGGAAGCCCTGCTTACTCTTTTGAGAAGGGTCCTTAACGACGAGATGTGTACATGCAGCCATCCGTATTATCTTGCTACGAGTACATCATTGTCATTATATGAAATTCAAAATTCATTTGTAAGTACGCAACAGAGCATCTAAATGCTTCAGTGGATTCCGTCTCATCACCATGTACTTATATTCTGTTTATTCTGTTATTTGCTGTAGTGCATATTTCATTCGAGGGTCTAACTAAAGAACACACAATCATTCAAGGTTCTTCGTACAGTAAAGAGCACTTGCTCATAATATGGCTCAATTTTTTATGCGTGTATCCTCCAGGGATTACTCGAATAATACTTTTTCCTCATTGGGAATACAATCGCAGGAACTACAACACACTTGCTTCGTTGTGCTCTTCGTTTCGTAAAAGTTTCTGAATCTAGTTATTTATTTATAGTCGACGTTTTGTCTAAAGTACGTTTTGATTTTACGGTAAATGACAGGAAGAACAACTTTACATATACACGGAAAAGTGGGAAGCTTACATTTCCTTTCCTCATGCTTACTCTACATAACATGTAATTATTGTGCACAATGCGCTGATGGTGTGCTCTACGGAAAACGGAACTAGAATAGTTTTTAGAGAAACAACAAAAAGTAAAACAAATGTTGATTAATATTAATTCCAGCGATTCTACTGCAAATAACACAATGCTTACAAGTTACGGTCAACGTAAATTGCTCATACGCTTATAAATATAATCTAAGCATGTATTATTATTTTAATTATACTTGTAGCTCTTGTAAAAGTGCATTTTTAAAGGTTAAACATTTGTTGTAATAATTAAAGTCTTAAACTAAACAAATATCCTGATGAAAAGCATATCAAGTGCAAAATTTACAAGTGTATGAGAATAAATTATCGTTGTCAAGTGTTTATATCTTCCACCACCGTTAATATCTCATGTAACAGATTTGGGTAAACAGGCAGAGTAAGCTTTTTAGTCTCGAGGCATGTTTGTCCACGCGTATTTGCAAGAAGAATTCTTTTTAACTCAGACATGAATTATATTAGAAATAAGCTACATCATTATTGCCCTGCTGACGTGTTATTAATTTTGGACTAAATTGATCTCATGGCACGTTTAATTCGCCATTCAAATGAAACAAATCCAAAGCCCATTTCAAGATGATCGTTTCCGCCCCTTCGCTAGACCTGCCAAGAACGTTCTTTTAATTCTTAAGACCTGACAAATAGAAAGAATATGCAATTTTTTGAGAAAGAATCATTAATCTTGCAGTCTGTATGTAACACTTCTGTAATTAATGAGGTATGTAGATAAAAGATGAGATTACTTTTGCGGTTAACTTGCGTGGGAAAATAATTCCACGATCATGGTTCACGCTGTAGCGATATGTTTACATGACTTGTAACAGCTGTACCAATTTCGTATTTTAACGTGTATTTCGAATTTTGAATCAACCTGACTTCATAAAATAAATTACACATCGGTCAACAAAAATATTGGCTTTAACGCACTTGTACCCCACTTGGAATTCGGAGTGTATTTACAATTTGGAATTTCATGCATGATTAAAAAATATCGGTGCTGTCGAAAGATGAGCCAACTTTTGTACCAAAGCGTCTCCACCTAAAGCAAATGATTGTCTCTTCCAAGTTCGAATAGTTTATTTATTCATAATAGGGTCGATAGCCGCATTTATTTGGATTTTAAAAATTTGCAATTCGGAAACCTTTTCTGACACTGGCAGTTGTGCTCCCGAGTGTGTTCTGAGCTTTATATATTGCATAATGCATTGCCAGCATGAATCGTTGAGACAGTGTTACGAAATGTTAGGCCCAGTATTACTAACACTAATACTTCTATTAATTTCAATGCAAAGTGCATATCAAAGAATTCATTCATTTCATCATTGTCACTAAACCGTGACTCATCTCGAATACTTTAAATCTTGGAAATAAACCATAACAAAGTTTAACTAACAACCAAGAAGACAGTTCATCATGGCAGTTCAAAAGCAGCTATTTTTATATGAAACATTGAATGAGTTGCTATCATAAAAGCTGATGTACTCCATTGTCAGTCAATGTGATATATGTACTCATGAAATAAATGGATGGTTTGTAGAAAAGCCATTTGTTCGATATTAAATAGGTAGAGCCCGTAGAGCCTTCTGTTCACGGGATGTTTTTTTGTGTGAAAAAAGGAAGACCCTTTGTAGTTTCTTCTTTGCACCATCACTCTGCATTGTGATTCCTCAATTATCCTCATCATAATATCGTCATTATATATGTTTTCACCCTTAAACCAATGAGTTGAATGGGTGATCCCACAAAAACAGTTGTTGTTATAACTACACAATTTTACCATGTCTAATGCATTTTTTATTTCAGCATACAAGCCTGAAAGTTTGTCCTCTAAAAGGAAAAGGGTGGGTGAAAGAAGTGGTCCTCATTCAGGGTCAACACGGAAGGGTGTTTATTTGATGCAAGTTGTTGTTTTGGTTTCGAGAATGGGAGAAACGGAACCAAAGCATCAAAATATTGTGTGGTGAGTGGAGTAGCGGTTGTCTGAATCTCATGTTACTTCTCACTGCAGCAACTCTACTCACTGCTTTGAATTCGAGTACATTATACATTTAGGCTGTAAGTATGCAGCAGTGATGATGTTGGGAGGTAAATGAAAGGGAAATCGTCAAGCCTCATCATCACATATACCGTGGTCTACTTGGATGTATGTATGTTCATGATGAGCAGATATAATATGGGTCTTTGGTTGAAGTTTCGGGTTCCGAAAAAGGAGTATTGGGTATTGATCCAGGATTCATTTCACTTTTCCAGCGATGGTAATACATAATAACTTGAGAGGATGACTCGTTCTCTGAAATGTAACTGTTTTAATCCGACAACTTTTACCCTTAGTGATCCAGCACGCAAACAAACGACCCTCCGAATATTTTTAATCCCTGTGGAATTACAGCGATTTCATTGGAAATTGAGTATTTTGGATGGGAATGACAAACAACTATTATTGGTATGGCGTGACTCTGCATGCTGGAAGTACATACTTGAAAGAAATAACGTTTCTGTGTAATCGATATGATCGCTGGATTATAGAAACGTTGTAGTGAATTATCTTTTTACTTCTTAATCTATATATTTGATGTTCTTTGCAAAACGAAGGCTACAACAGAGTAGCATCGTCATCTTCGTCATTGTGAGCAATTGTGTATCGGATTTCCTTTTCTTCTTCTGTTCAACTGCTGTGCTGATGTTAGCGATGGTCCATATAGGCACTTTGAGCTTCTTTTCCCCACTGCGTGCAGCACTGCATGAATAATATATTGCAATGGTTTCGGAACCCTTTCTCACTCACTCTACTTGCCATTGTAACAATGTTGGCAAAACATCGCGTCACATCTGGCTAACTATGTACAATACTTTCAATGCACCTTCAAGTTTATACTGGAACATCGATGATGCAGCAATAGAAAAAAATGTGTTACATGATTTTGCCTTGCTTGAGCCACCAATTTTCTATTGTTGGCTTATGAACTGTGTTGGTGAAAAATATTGCTGCTGGTAGATATTCATGACTATATCTATTATAGTTTGTTACTATAGTTGTTTAGTGCACTTGGATGCATAATAAGGGCTTTAACTATTCAAGATGATTGCTCATAAACGTTCATTGTAGGCAACGACAAAAGTAATAAATTCTTAACGTATTTCACAAACTCACAATTTACGGTAACGAAAGAAAGGACGAACTTATAATGATTTGTGAAATAATTATAAGCATGTCCGAACTACATAACCGAATAAAATGTTATGCATGAACGTTGAAATTATGAATGCTCGTGTGCATACAACAACAAGAGGCTTGTATTTACTTGTACTGAAAGAGTTGCGGAGCAAACAAAGTGAAAACATTTACATGTATACGCAAACTGTCATAATTATTGTTACATAATATCCAATTTGAAGTGTAACATAACGCAAATGAAGACCAATGTTGTGTATCTCCCAGAAAACAGATAATTTGTATGGACGCTCGATTAATTCCAAAGACAGGGAATATAGACAGGAGAGAAGAGAATTCATTTATTTAAAGCAAGAATTTACTCTGGCAGGAATAATACAGTCGAAGTATTTTCCCAAAAGTAATGCTTTTGCTCGCAGGAAGCACATCCACCTCAAAATTTGCCTCGTTTTTGTTGATTGTTCACTTGTTCAGAGATTCTCGGGGTGGGAGTGTGCTGCTGCTGCTACTGCTGCTGCTGAGCTAAAGAAATGAAAGTTTGAACAGTTGACGGTCTTCCTGTTGTGATTTCATTTTCTGAATGGATGATGATGACGACTGTCTTCAAGCTATGCAATGTAATGAATTTCAATTTCGTGAGTGGAGTAGTGCCGAGAAAAGCGTAAGACGACGGGAGAGATAAGACAGTGCGAGGATCGAGTGAAGCAACACAACAAAACAACAGCAAAACGCTCCGTGACAGTCGTTTAAGTCTGATGACAGCATCCAACAGACACGAAATTAAATGACACGGTTTAGGCAAATAGAACGGCTGCTCTTTTCGGAAAGAAAGAAATGCACATCGGAATGTGGATGTGACGGGTGGTGCGTTAAAATGGAAACGTTCGTTCACTCTAGAGAGATAATTTTTTCGAGTGTTCCAACAACGCCATTCAGAATGCAGAGCAGCACAAAACAAATGCTCGTGTTGGTGGTGGCATGGCAGCTTCTCGGTTTTGATTACACCTTCCACCTTCAGCGCTACTTCTATCGTATCAATCTAAATTCCGCGTAACTTTACCTTTCATTCGACGAACTTCACTCTCACACAAGCTGTCATCATATTATTCTCTCCGTTGCACTACCAAGTTTACCTGCCACATCACGCTCCTCTTTAAGGAGATGTTTTAAATTAGCACTAAAACTATGTGATGCTTTTTATATCACGCTCGTTTAAAACATATTTTTTCGATAATGAATTTTTGCCATCATTCCAATTTCTCTCGCGTCAAACTCTCTCTCTCTCTTCTCTCTCGTCTCGAAGAGAACGTGTCTCAAATTCAGCTTGAATGTTAGGTTGATAAATAACTTCAAGTGCAAACTTGTTCATAAAATATTTTGGTTTACTCGTGTATTTGCCAAATGACCATGTACATTATACAGCTAGCCAGGTGGATAATCAGGCGTACTAATATTATTCTCCTTCTCAGCATTATTCTAATGTCTTTTTGTGTGCTTTGATGATGTAGGTTTTAGCAGCCTGAATTTATCGCACAGTCCATTAAGCGGTAGGATTTTTTATGAACAATAGACAACGCCAAACCACAGAGACCCAAACTGCATTAAAACAAAATTGTAACTATATAAATGATGATACATAGTTGGTTAGATCCGACTCCTGCGTTGCACATAGTTCATCGCGTTTACTAAATGCTTTGAATGTTTCTACACTGCAGCAACGTGCTTATGAAACAATTTTTTTGCTAGCTCTCAACATCACCGTGTATTTCCATGGAAGCACAATAGATTACCATTATCATAGTATATGGTGAAGCGGTGAAGAAAGTTGACACAGCAGAAGCATTAACTGCTGGTTTTGTTCTAGTTGTGCTGTAGCATCATTTTGGTTAGTCATTACTATCCTCTGGTATTGTTATTTTAAACTACACATATCATGTCCTATTGTCTAGCGCTTTTGTTGAAAGGAAAATGAAGGAGTTTTAGATTGTGATGGTAGTAAATTCGAGAATTTCTGCACCGATGGTGTACATGCCATTTTGGAAGGATCCGGTCTTTCTCTTCTTCCCTACAGAAATATATCAAAATATATCACCAGCACCACTTCTTCACATTATATTCGTTATCCTTTGACACGTTCCACGGATGATGTTACAATCCATCAGTTCACTGTGGGGGATGGAAAGATGGATAGATAGATAAACTGTACTGCTTCAACCAACCGTTCACTCACTTATGCCGTCTCTACAACAGAATCCGAAAACGTTACAAAATATAAAGTTATTCTCGAGAAATAGATATAATTTTTAGTCAAGCATACAAGATAAAGGTTGCTGATCTACAGTTACACGAGAAACAGATATAAAGCCAACTTCGGTTTACTATTTTCACCATTATCAACTCTCATAGAAGCATATAGACAGTGTAGATTTGTGCATTCACAGATCCTTATGTTATGATAATGATGATGGTGGCAAGTGGCAAGGCAATCGACGAGCAAAAGAGGCTCTTTAGCGAGACTAATACAATATAATAGAAAGAAAGAGAATATTATAGTAGAAACGGACGGGTGTTGCAGTAGTTTGTATAGTGAATTATATCACACACGTGAAGTGAACAGAAATGAGGACAGGACACACGACACACCACTGTTTTTACTGTACTCTTAAGCTTTTTCAAACTTGTAACTCTCTCAACTCTTCTTCCTGCCTTTCTATCATTTTACTGCCTACAAAAAACAACTCCTTCCTTTTATATGGCTTATTCATATACGACTCATACGAGTGTGCTTCAAACTCCGGTTTCAGATTATCATATCAATCATAGAGAGGATATTGTGTTTGCGAACTGTATATGCGTAGCTATATACATTACAAGTGAAATTTACTCCAGCCAAGACTGAGAGAAAGAATACGACCAAGTGAAAAAGAGAATGCGTGGATGTGGAAACGTTTCTCTCGTCTGCTCGTCATTCCAATGAAAATAAATGGGAATAAAATACATCAATCTAGTGCGTAAAAGTGCATAAATAGGAATACGCTGTACTGTACACTTTTTGGACTCTGTTTTTCTATGATTACTGGAAATGTTGAGGAGGACAGGATGGGACAGGAATTTGCTCAGCATATTAGAACTGACAGGAAAGGGAAAGGATGAACTGATGTGATATGTGTGTGGTTTGGAAATGCTTAAAACTGCTTCCAGAAACTGTATTGGCATCGACAACTTCATGGTTGCTTCACATTCTAGACTAGATATTTTTCAGGAAACCACTGGAGACGCAAGTTCATTGTGTTCTGAATATTTTATACATGCTTGTTTTTTTAACATTGTCGTAGCACTGATTCATCTCCTAATACACATTAGACTTAAAACATTTCTAGAAGTATGTATAGCGGATTGTGTACGAAACGGCTTATAAATTGTATAGCATAAGCACAAATCTGAAATGTGTTATTGAAAATGTTGTTTTGCATGAATCATGCAAATTTTGCGGTTATGTATACATTTATGCATTGTTTAAGGGTTATTAATCATTATTTACATCCATGCATAGTCTACACACAAGACAGCTAATGGGAAAAATTTCAACTTCCAATTAAACTGATGACTTTGAAATCGCGTAAAAGCAAAACTTTTCCTAAAATGTCTTAAGGCGGGGAGCATTCCTTGTCATAAAATGAAATACATGCCATGTTCTAATAAAAGTAATCGAATTTTGTTTCCATACATCTCTCTCTCTCATGTAATAACAATTGATTTGTTTTACATAATACTTCAAGTAGCACAACTTTGGTGCAAGGACTTCACACAGTTCAGTCTCGTGTTTTGTGGCTCAACTGACAGGCAAACAAATGGGTTTACGAGTTTCTTATTCTGAATTCAAACTATACATAATACAATCCGCAAATATTTTTTTGTTCTTGCCAGACAAAAGTAGAAAAGAAGACAAATTTAAATAAACAATGCCATCGCAATGACAATACAAATGTCAGAAGCAATATAGTGTGTATGTATAAACCTCGTTGCACATAATGTGGAATACCAGCAGAGGAAAAAAGGAGAAAGTTCAAAGCGTAAATTTGCTACACACAAAACTTGGAAAAAAGAAAGCTGGACTGCATGTGTTTTATGTGCTCAAAACACCGTCTGAATGATAAGAGTAAGAGACTGTGGCAATGTTATTTAAAATAAGAGCATATCAAAGCCATGATTGTGTCGTTGCTTTTACCACTCCTCTCGCTCTTTTCCCCAGCTATCTTTTTCCTGTACTAGAAATAGTTTCTTCGTATCTCTTTTCATAATATATTTTTCTCGTCAACAAAAAAAGTTTTCTTGTTTCGTGTAAAGAATTTTTTTCAACCCATCATCATCCTTTTTTCATCTCACAATGCACAACAAACAAATAAACAAAGAAGCCTGGAGTTAGTTGCTGGAGTTTTAGTTGTTGCCCGAGAAATGGCAAACTACTTGCATGAAAGAGAAGACTGGTGGCTGTACATAGAAGAAACACATCCTGATATACAGCAGTCGTCGCTCGTGTGTAGTTAACAGATCTGTGAAAACGATTTCTTTCTCATGGAGCCAATTTTTTCCTACTTTTCCAAGCTTTCACTTCACTATTACTACATTGCAGCAAGTGGAAGCAACAACAGCAGCAGTATATTACCGGCTTTACCACCACCACCAAATGTACTACTGCGAAAAGTGCTATAATGTTTCCAGCTTAGAAAAAGAGAGGAAAGAAGAAGCTTATCGTGTGCAGACATCAGTAGTTTTCCATTTCATTTAAGAAAATCCTACCCCTCCCAGTTTTTTTCTTTCCTCGCTCTCTCTTTTCACTTCCGTCTTATTATTTTCAGTTAAGTTTGTTTGAAACAAGTGCAATGTTAAAAGGTTACTGCTACACACGGTATAGGTTCCTGCTGTAAAGACCCCTGTTTGTATTTCCCTTTCTACAATTATATAATCTACTCAAGCAACAAATATTTCCAGAGCATTCAAAACACTGCCTTTTTCATGTACAGATCTATCTGTCTGCACCTCTGTGCACACAAAAACCATACTTTTTTGCATCATGATATAAATATTTATAAATTCGATCCGAATTCAGATTTGAATCATACGAAACCAGCATCCAAACTTTTTGTTTCTAAATATTGCTGTACAAGAAAATGTTAAGCAGTTGAGATTGTTAGGTTTTTTGTTCGTCGATTAACAGAAAAACCACGACAGATGAATTCGCCGCATGACATGCCACCATACTCTCACCATGCACTCCTCTCATATTAATGAGCCACACCTTTTTGAGTGACTTGAGTTGAGTAAAAGTTTTAAATTGAGGCTAAATTCCACCCACAGAAAAATATTTGCTACACAAATAATGTGGTCTCTATATTAATGCTGTTGAATGTGTGATGAAGCAGCGTGCGTGTAGGAAACTGATAGTACAACTTTCACTACACTTTCGATCTGGTCGAAACGTCTATACTGGTTTGTATGAAACAACGGGCCCTTCTTCTGACTCTGTGATGTATCTGTACTTATGCATGGTATGCATTTATGTATGTTTTAAATAGAATAGTGGTTTTCTTATCGTCGATACTCGAGCATGGTGGTAGTAGCTGTACCATCACCACAGCCGCCACTTCCACCACCAATCTAATCAACTTTTTGGTGAGTAGTTAATGAACTCATTCAATTTCTTGGTCTGAATCAACGAAAAGTTTCGTTTCGCTGGGCCGTATGGGAAACCATACATGTTTGCTGGTAAATTGGAAGCGCTCGTTGTTGGATGTGTGTCCACGGCTTCTGTTTCCTACTTTTGACTCTTCATCGTGACAAACGAAAGGACTACCCACAAAATAAACATATTCACTTGATAATTACAAGAGAAAGTCCTACATCTGAGGTTTCGTTCCACTAATAATATTAATGCTGGTATCTACACCTCACGTGAAACGTCGCGTCATCTTCATGAACTCAGGCATCGCTAAAAGCTGAAAAGTAAAGCTATATATTTACCGAGTATTTATTTTCTATCTGCTATTTAATTATGGCATGGAATTGATACACTCTCCAATCAGGCCTTGTTCCATTTTCACAGCATATCACGAACAGTGCAGTTCTCTACTCAATGAACGTGGTTAGCACTAGCACCATCAGAAATAGAGAAAGAGGAAAAAAATTATATTTATATTCTCTCAGGGTAACAAGCCTTATGCAAACTGGAAATGTTTTGGAAAATGAAGTAGCTAAAAATTATACTTCGGTCTAACGGACTCACGCCTATACCTCATTTAATATTAAAATAAAAAAGTAAAAAAATACATGACGGCACTCTTTAATATTGCATGAAAGCATCAGTTTTTCACTCAAAGTAAACGAAATACATGTCTTAAAACACATGCATCTGTTAAGCAATACAGTGAGTGTATTGGATGTGTGTAGGCATATATACTAGACATAGCGTCTCATCAACTTGCATCAATCAGCAAATAGATAAGCTCACTTTCTTCATGTTCCATCGTTCCATCGAGTCTTTCATTAGCGTAAGTAAATGAAACATTCTTTAGAAATACATCGAGCGAGTAAGTCATCGAAATATGATAAAGCCACTGCAACACTAGTACGTAAATAGACGCTGTCGCTTATACATGGATCATTTATATCTATCTGTTCCAAATAAATAAATATATATTCAGGCATTGTGAAAAAAGAGCTTACTCAAAAGTTAAACATTCCCTTGTACTTCCTTTCTGTCAACTTTAGCCTCATTGACTCAAGCATTTTTCCCTCGCAGTTACATACACACAAAAACTATTGATCTTTTCTGATATCCATACAATAATAAAAGTATACGCATAATAGAAGCTACTGACTTTGTATGAAAAAAATAAATGCTGATAAGTATAGTATAGGTATATAGAAAGCATCGATGCAGCAACCATAAGAGATGTATCCCACATTCATAACGTAGGAGGAGTGCATTTCTTTTTGGAGTGGTATACCTCCATAACTCCACCACTATATGTATGTTCGTTCCTTTCACAAGACAATATAAAAGTCTATATCTATAAGGACGACATACTATAAAAAATCTCTTTCGGATAGATACTCTATTATTCTACACAGATCTTTGCGCGACTGGGGTTCTATGTAGTTTCTCTTTTCTTGTAACTGAGGCACAAGTCAGAAGTTTGAGCTGGTGTTTCAGGAATAGTAGAAGTAATGGGAATAGAAGGAAGCTGAATTTTTTCGTGTTGTTGGTTGGCACTCAACTGGCTCCAGGATAGGATAGACATCTACTGAAAAGCTTCATCTTGGCTCTTGCTATCAACTTCCTCCTACCTCCTTCCACTTCTTCGTTTCTCTCTCGCCACCAAAAAGTGTATTATGCTTTGCTTGCTTTTTCCTTCCTTCTTTGTATGCATATCTTCATTTGTGTATGAGTGTGCAAGAGAGTCGGAGAGTGAGAAAATCGAGGAGTATTGTAAGTGTGCGATTGAACAAGCATTTTACCAAAAAAGTGGCAGTGCTCAAGCTCCTTCCTATTATAATTTAGACTGACAACACAAGTACACACACACCGCTTTTAATGCATTACTCTCGTCGTTTTAATCAGAAATATGCGAGTGTGTGTGTGATGCTCACATAAGTCAAAAAGAGAAAGGGAAAATCCTATGACGTTGGTGAATGAATGTGCACGGATAAATGTTTGGTGCGTAAAATTCACTCCTTTCTTGTTCACCCAAAAGATTGGAGATGATGTTGATCGTACACGCAAACAAGAATTTTTCTCTAGCTGCTTTCAAAATCGTAGAAACACAAAGCGAGCATAACAATTGTCAAAATACTAATATTAGTAACATATCGTATTGGATGTGTGGAAATATACGTATACTATCCATTGTTCACTTTGCAGATAGGATTGAAGTTGTGAGTGGAGCCGTGTAATCACCAGTTTTTCGGATGTTTGGCTCATTTAATAAATCGAGAACTCTATAGTGTTTGTAGCTATTCATGTTGCTTGTTGTTAGCGAGACATATAACCTGATGTTACAAAAATAGAGAAAAAAAAGAGGTGAACAATGCAGAAGGACTCTGCGCAGAACATAGAGAAGAAGTTTGCCCAGACGAACAAAATGATAGGATGAAGAGGGCTCTAGCCGCTGAGATAACACCGATGAAACTTATTATGATGAATCATCATAGCTCACAGATTTAATCGACGAGTTCTTTCTCCTTCAATAAAATATATTATTACTTACTTATTTTTGTTGTACGAGAAGAAGGTCAGCAACAGAAGAAGAAAAAGCAAATTGCTGAAATGGAAACGTTCTGTGGGATTTTATGACTTAGCCGACGAAGATTTCTTTCCCTCATATGATAATGTTGGTGTACCTTACAGTTGTAAAATAGTAATTGCCATTATGCACTAGTTTTCCATTTGTAGCGAAGCAAAGTCATCCTCATATAGTGATGTACACTACAAAAGAGAAATATTCATTACGGGATTTTATAGCTCCCCATATAGCAATACTTTTAGCAGTAATTCTGTTACTGGGAAAACCTTAAAAGGTCCTGACAAGCAGTCGAGCTGTAAGGAACTGATGCGTCAACCAAATCGCAAATCAAGTTCATTAATTTTCATGGATCATGAAAATATATCCCAAGGGGCGCTTCTGCCTCTGCATGAATGAGGCTCTCGGTCCCATTCAACCTTTCTCTTTATTTGTCTCCCTTAAAAGTAGACACTTTTATATACAGCAAACGACGCAGTTAAAGGTAGTACAAGGGGTATTACCTTTTATACAT
>JAQIXX010001407.1:0-34350 GCA_034700605.1 Willowsia nigromaculata
GTCTAGTAAGTGCCCCCAAATGTGGTCGCTGTCCTTGAGAGTATCTGACATTCTTTTAAAAACCAGGACACCTCCACTCAGCTCTGGCAAATCCATTGCCATCTGCGGGGAATGTGGTGCAGCGATCATCAGCGGAAATTACCATAGGCAACACATCTTTATCAGACAGGAGCAATAGCAACTTCATACCACAAGCAAGGGCTAAACTCGTTTCTCCATTTTGTACCGCCCTGCATGCCAAATGGACAGCAACAATATCTGAACTGTAGCCGGACTTTGTGGAAATGCTTGGACCCGGCATTGAAACAAGAAACGAAATTCTGGCGGCCGCAGCTCCTATCCAGTCGCCCATATATGATCGATAAAATATGGGATTTCATGTGGTTTGGAGAATATCCAAAATTCCTTCAGCCAAGAACCAATGAATACGAAGCCAGAGGTGCCACGTAAAATGTGAGAATTTATGCAGGGATCCTCCAATCTTTTCCAAGCGAGCTCACAAAGAAGTCGATGTTGGGCATTCATGAGTTCCAACCTTTTTGGAGAAATACCCGACTAAATACCAACCACAGGTTAATTGCCATAGCTTGATGGGAATTTGGGAATCATGGCAGCTTTCATCTGTTTCGGAATTCTAGCTGACGAATTTAAATGGCTTCAAATCCTGTTCATAAATTTTTAGCCAATAGATGGATGAAAGCTTTTCAATCATTCCAAGTTTCCGAAATCTTCAATTTTGGCTTCGTCTGGGTAGTCCATCAGCTTCGCCCTTGATATCTCGTTTCCCCATCTATGAAATATTTTAGGGAAAAAGTTTTCAGGCCTCTAAAGAATGCTTGCCGGCCTTCCGTACGGTTTTTCTGGCCTATTTTTGAAAATTTTTAGAGGCCAGTTACACCCGGAAATTTAGCCTCTCTGGTTGCGGTTTTGAGTGGAAGCTTTTATTATGAATGGTAAGTCAGGGGGCGACTCGTGTTGACTTTTAATGTTGACATTGAAACTTTGTCTTTGTTATTAAGAACTATAAGTATACCTCTGTATCGACAGTGATAGCTTATCTTTGACTTATACAATAGGAAACATGATGTGGATAGGAAATTTTTTAAATATAATGTGATATACCAACAATTTTTGGGAATCTGTTATTTTAACATGTGTCGTTCTAAGCTTGAGAATGTGAACACAATACTTCCTTCCTAGAAGGTTGTATTGCAAGCCAATACGTATTCTCAGGCAGTCTAGATAGCTCTGAAATATTTATGAAAAACAAGTTTTAACCCTATTGATAAGTTCCTGTTTTGCATTTAATATGTCCAAAAATTAACGAAAACTACATGGAACTAAACAGTTTACACATAGAATCACTTCATATTTTCCTATGCACATCATGTTTCCTTTTGGATAAGTCAAAGATAAGCTATCACTGTCGATGCAGAGGTATACTTATAGTTCTTAATAACAAAGACAAAGTTTCAATGTCAACAATAAAAGTCAACACGAGTCGCCCCCTGACTTGCTATTCATAATAAAAGCTTCCACTCAAATTGGTTGAGTTGAAATTTTGAAGTCATGAAAAAAGTTTAAGTTTTTTTGGGGCCAAAATCCCAACCAGAGAGGCTAAATTTCCGGGTGTAACTGGCCTCTAAAAATTTTCAAAAATAGGCCAGAAAAACCGTACGGAAGGCCGGCAAGCATTCTTTAGAGGCCTGAAAATCCCTTCCCAATATTTTATATGCTTTGACATAGACTTCATATTTATTTTAACTTTTCACTACTAACGTTTAATGGAAGGCTTGGAAGAACGGTCATTTGGTAGTGATCTGTCGTCACCTTGCGCAAGTATTAATAAGATCTTTCCTTTTCTAACGCAACGGCTCTCCCTTTCTCAAATTTTTTTCTCTTCTTCAGGCTCATAAAGCAGTATCCAACAGCGACATTAATGAAAATTACCACGAGGCTGTGACTCCTCCTAAAGATGCTCCTTGCGGCAAATAAGAATCATAATGAGGAAGCTGCGACCCCAGATCTTCATAAAGCTATTGAAAGTTGGATTGAAAACGTCAACAATTAAATTGACGATTCTCTTGATTACACTTTAGGTACTTTAAAGTCTGTAGCCTTCAAATGTATATCAGACAGTTCTCCAGTTCTGGAGCACGATCCGGGCGAAAGATTTGTTGGTTTGTGGAAGCAAAAGCAATACGAACAAACGAAATAAATATTGTGCATTTAATGCAATGTATTAAGTATTTGATTTTCTGAAATAAGTACCTTCGAGTACTTTTAAGATAAGCATTCAGTTGAGCGCTACTAATTATTTGGATGCGTAAAAATAAAAAAATAGAAAACAAACTGTCATCAAGCTGACTCCCAATACTTAAGTAGGACCTTCCCAATAATCTCACAAAACAAAGGTAAGGCTTAATCTTCTAATTCCTATGAAATCGTATCTACATCTTTTATGAACTCTAATTTATAAAGTTATGCTGTATTAGGAAATGTCATTTATTATTATCAACACTAGATAATGGGAAACATAAGAAGCAATTAACTGTTATGTAAGTTCTTGTGATAATAGTTTTTTTTTATCAGGACACAAATAGAGTTGGCCTGTTTCCGTTCCACGAAGCATGAAGCAAGATATACCAGGTGAGTCGATGATATGTCTAGGAACATACATTGCGCTTGTCCAGTTTTTCAGCTTTCACGGATTTTCAGTCCAGATCATTCTACATCCAGCGAAAGTAACACGCTAGTAAAATATGTTAGTGAATAAACCAGTGGTAAGAGCAACCTAAGTTTATAGTGGGGATATTGGAAAAGCATAAGTCGAAATTGTCTGAAAGTAGAACCAGATTCCACATGAAAACCGTAGTGACACGAGTTACGAAATCTTCTGTACATTTTTTATATTTTCTTGTGAATAAAATGATTGATAAAGAGGAAAAGCATTGGATTTGATTCATTTAAATATTATGTGTGTGTGTAAATATTTTGTTTTGGAATGAAACAAAATCTCAGGAAGACCTAGAATTGCCGATGTCAGCTCATTCGGCATTGCTGGAACTGATGCTTCCGTTACTGTCAAGATGCCTCCTCATAATGTATCTCCGGTAACTTTGTCTGCAGATGGATCCAATAACATGTGCGCGCATTTCTGGAATGAAAGGAGATCTAATCCCAAGTGAGGTTGTTGGCGCATAAATATTGGGTTCAGTATACCAGAGAACAGTTTGAGATTTTTAAATGCATAAAAGAATGCAACTCAAATTTTCACTAGTTAATTTTAAAAAAAACCTCATGAAACTTAACTTCTTGAGATTCTCAAGTCGAAAGTGCAAAAGAAAACTGAATTTAAGAATTTATAGTTATTTTTTAAGAAAATATATTTTGTCACTCGCAACGTTTCTTAATAAACTCTAGTATACTTTCGTATATTGCAAGATATTTTGAAAGCAAGATATGTGATTATAAAAATAAATTAAAACAATTTACTGTACAAGAAGGTGTACTTAGCTATTGAACTACTTCATTGAAAAGTATTTAGCCTTGCATTGCCTTCGAGTTACAATGAGTTTGGTGTCCATTTCCAAACATGGTGTCTTCTTACACTCAAAACTTCGGATTTTCACTTCCAAAACAATTTCTGGCAATTTTTTTAAAAAGAATATACAAAATCAGGTTTAGTTAGCATTCTTTCCCATTGTTTTTGAGTGAAGAAAGGCGCATAAAATTTTTGTCATTGTTCATTAGTGTCAGCGCTGAGAGCACAGGTTGTGGTCCAATTTCTATAAAAATGTTACATCCAAGCTCTACTGCCATTTTGCTCGCATTCAGAAAGTTGACTTTCTCTCTGGGATGGTCAAGATGGTCAACCCAAAATTTAAAAAAATCAACCTAATTTCCTGTGACCATATCCAATCCTTTAATGACCCGCATTTTCTCCACGACGAAGCTCATCGATAAGTCAGCTTTTCAACGGTCAGGATGACATAACACACGGCCGCACAAAATGTGCCTTCAAGTTGTTGCCCAGAACATTCACGCGAGCATCAGTTCCAGGTTCCAGTGATGGCAAAGGATCTTACCCCGGCTATTTTTGGCTTCCCTAAGGTCCTCTTCCATACCATTTGCTTCGTCGGAATTATGGCTGGAACGGAATCTAAATTATTTGCAGGATTTAGTTTCTAAAAGTTTATATGAGAGGGGGTGAGTTCATGCTGCATAGACAACATGACCTTCATGATTCCAGTGATACCCGAAAATGATTCAGAATGCCCCACATTTTTTCCCCTTAGATTTGGTGAGTTATACACCTTAGCAATCGCTGGGATTTCCATGTTGTCTCCAACAACCTTATTTGTTTCATGAGTTTCTAGGCAGGAGACTTCCTCAAGGGGGACCATGGCATCCATAATTACCAATGACTCAGTGGGTGTTAATATGTTTTTAGATACGCTCTTTTGAGACACTGCTGGGCCTAATAACAGCCCCCAAATGTGGTCACCATCATTGAGAGCATCTGACACCCTTTTAAGACCCAGGACGCCTCCACCATCCGCTCTCTAATATCCAATGGCATCTGCGGAGAATGTTGCAGTGGCAATCAGCAGAAATTACCATAGGAATCACTTCCTTATCAAACGGATGTAAATGCAAATTCACTCTACAAGCAAGTGCTAAATTCGTTTCGCCATTTTGTAGCGCCCTGCATGCAAAATGGACAGCAACAATGTCAGAGATGCAGCCGGACTCTTAGCTCATGGCTACAAAACAACCGTTGGAGATCCAATGGAATTTGCTGCAATCTCTGAGGCATACAAATCTCCCAGTCGAATGGAACCTCTGAAAATTGGCTCAGTGAAGACGAATGTGGGGCGCACTGACATGAGTCATGTTCGGGAATAACTTCATCTTGTCCATTCAACACGAGATCATACCAGCGCACAGAAACCTCACCAAAACAAACCTTGCTATTGACCTACATGATGTGACTGCTGTGATTCCATTGGAAAGTATGAAATAGATGAAAATCTCAGGAACACTTAGAATTGCCGGTGTTAACTCAACCTTCACGGGTATTTTGTTTTTAAATTATCGCATGAAACTTATGTTTTTTTGTATTGTCAAGTCGAAAATTCAAAAGAAAAATGAAGTTAAGGATTTATAAATATTTTTTAGGAAAATTAGTTTTGTTTTTACAACGTCGTTTATAAAAAATTAAAATATTTTGGGGAATTCGTAGCATTAAGATAATTTAATAAACCTAACAATATAGTTGTGCGATTGCGATATATATAAATAGCTATGCATCAGAATTACTGCTCAGAGAAGTGTACTTTGTTATTAAGCTTCTGCCAAAATATTTAGCATTGCCTTCGCGTGGATGGATTTGGTGTCAATTTCCGTCCATGGTATCTACTTGCACTCAACACTTCTGATTTTCACTGCCAAAACTTTATGGACATTTTTTAAGAATGCACAAAATTATGGTTAGTCAGCATTGTTTCCTATTCCAGTTCCTTTTTTGGGTAACGGGAGGAACATCAATTTTTTTGTCATTGTTTATCAGTGCCAGCGCTGAGGGCACACGTTGTGGTCCAATGTGCATAGAAATTTTACATCCAAACTCTACTTCCTTCTTGCTCGCTTTCAGAAAGTCGATTTTCTCTCTGGTATGGTCAACCCAACGTTTAAAAAATCAACGTAATTTCCGGTGACCACTTCTCCGACTATACCTGAGATTAATCACATTTTTTGAATAGTGTCCACAACAGCTTGGCACTTTTCCAAGATAGTATTTCATACGTCTTGAATAAAATGCGTGGATAGCTTCCAGCACAATGCATTTCAGATTGCCATTATTCGTACTATAGCAAGTTTACTCCACAAGCAAGTGCTAAATCCATTTCTCCATTTTATAGCGCCATGAACTCCAAACGGACATCAACAATGACTGGGCTACACCCAGACTGTGTGGAAATGCTGGTCCTGTCATTCCAAGAAGTAATTCTCGCAGCTCCGTTCGATAGAATTGCAGGTTTGCTGTTTTTGACAATGATCCAATAATCGTTCAGCTAAGATACCATAAACACAGGGTCGGAGGTACCACTGATAATACTGATTAAAATAAGAAGAAGCTATGTAATAAATGATTGATTTGTAGCACGTTTAACCAACTGCACAAATTTAAGAACGATTATATATGTAATTTCCGGATATATGACAAATGCTACACTGAAACAAAAATTAATTACTCAAAATGTAGTTTGTAAATTTACAGATTCGGTAAACTTACTAACATACGAATGATGGCAGTATTAATTAGCAATATTCCGCATGGAAACGGGAGGGACTTTCGCGTGCTTTTTGTAGCATAGCACAGTTTATCACTCAATGATTACAATGTTATCTTAAAAGCTAAAATTCCTTAGATGAGGTTCTGAGTTTGTCTGTACCAAATCAGTCCAGAATTGAATGAATTTTCAAAAAGTAGGACTTTCTTTCCAATTCAGAACAAATCAATTTCAGCCCGTCAGATTACCCCATGCGTGTACAGCTTTCCCAGACTAATGACCACCCTTGACCATTTCTCTCAATTTCGTTGATTGAAAGCAGGCACACAGAATTTCCATCATTGCTTAACATTGTTAACCTAATAATCTGAATGCATGGTGTTACAGGAACTGAACTTATATTTTGATACCAAAATTGTAACATTTGAAACCAATTTTATGTAATTTTACAACATATTTGCAAATTATTCGTTGAACATGGGATATACGGTCCAAAAATATTTATGCGTAGATTCCAAAACAAGAAATTTCAAGCTCACCTAATAAAGTCTCTTAATGTAGACACCAGCGTCAGCACCAATAACACGAGAGTGTTGACTACTGTTGACTGAAGTTAATAGTAGCATAATCAAGATCTTTGTCTTAACTCGCCCCAGCAAACTACTTTATTATGTTTTCAGCTTGCTGTTGATCATCTCTAATCGGATCATTGCACCAATGGGCATTATTGATGTTAATGCCAAATTATTCAGGTGCAGTAATCCAAAGGCAATCAAAATCAAGAAAAATTAATGATAAGGAGACTTCCACATTAGATAATTACCATCTTTTAAATTTTTTCAATGGTTTGCAAAGGTCAGATTGTGAATCGGATCAATGGGATGTCTTGAAGTGGGTTGGAATGGATGGTCGATTGCCCGCATCTTGGGTTGAGAAATCAAATGTCTGGTGTTATATGGCTCTAATAATTAATAAATCGGTGCATGTCATAAGCCCCAAAAGCTATATAAATTCAAATAAGTTCGCTGAAGTACATTTCTGGCATCTTTAGAAAAGTAACTCCATTAAGATTTGCCTTCTTTTTGCAGCTCTCAAAATAAATGCTACCACTGCAAATAGTAAACGTAGGAGGGCTCTAGTTCAAATTGGTGTAGGGGATGGATTCTAAAGGCTGAACAAAATTGCGGTGGGAAACATTAGAACGAAAAGAAATCACATGCTTTCTTGGAATGCGAGAAATGAGGTTGAATATGATATGATCAGCATGTACGGGCTTTAATTACAAACTTTTTATTTATGACATTCAATTTAATGGGTTAAAAGTAAACTATCCTATTGATACTAATTCTTTGGTGGAGGAATTGCGATAAGAAAAAAGGTATATATAATAATCGATGAAGTTTTAGACAGGAAGCACTTCCGACAGAGGAGTAACATTGTTCTCCAGTTGTCTCCAGTGTTTCCACCCCAAGTCGTTCTCATAGGTTACAATTAGCATTTCACCAATTGTCTACACTTCCAATTATGTCACTTTTGACCTTCCATACCCTTTATTCCAATGAAATTTTTTATAGAAATGCTTTGTTGTAAGGACTCAAAATTGTCTGTGTAGGGTACACTAATGTAGCGTAAAAAATATATTAATTTCAAGAAAATCGGAGACTTGCATAGTTTTACCATGTCGAAAACTCATAAACCTGCTGTAATCCACAATTGTGTATTTCTAAAGTTGGTTTGCTATTATGCGGACAATTTTGAATTAGCAACACGCCATTTGAATTAAATGCAACTATATAAAATCAACTTGTGCAGTATATTCTGCATACGCTCCATTGAAAGGTTATATTCATGAAGAACAAATAAACGCTTCATCAAATAAGAAGGTATATTGCGAATTTCAGTCATTTTCAAAGAAACCTTTTCCAATCTGAGAAAAACAATAAATTTTTACCGCAAAGGGATGGAGCAATTGGAGGTGAATCTAGTTTCTGGTCAGGTAAATCAACTCAAAAGCCTCACGTTTATCGCTGAAAGATAAATGAGCATTTCACAGAGATGCATGCGTGCCCTCAATACACATTTAGAAATAAATAGATTTCTTGATATCCACGTATACCGGGTGACTAACTTTCATGTTAATGATTTGAACTTTAAATTACGAATATTGTATATCCGGTATGAATGTTTTTTTAAAAATTATCCTTCTCATATAGTCAAGTTCAGTTTCAACAATCACCTGGCAACTTAAGTCTTTTTCTCCTTACAGTATTTGCTCCCAGAACATATTTTCTCTGATAACTTCCAAACCAGTTCATACATAATTTTCAAACTTTGCAGGATAAAGCTTGATGGCTTTAGGAGCACTAATTAGAATAGGATAATATAGTGAATTGAGTGATTGATTCCCTTAAAACTCACAATTTACTTCAATGTAAAATTGTGTTTTTAGACTGTACTGTGTACGCTTCCAAGAAAAATGCAATTATAAATCTCCAGCATAAAATGTGATCTTCCTTGCTTTCAATTTTCAAAGAAAATCTCAAATCCCTATATTAATGAAAAATCTTTCACAATAATTTGACTGTATGACAAGCTACTCAAATTAACCTCTACTATTCATATTGTAAATATCCATACTACATAAATAGAATAAGAAGGCAGGATGGCAGAATGGTCAATATGGTCATTGACCATATTATATTCCAGAAAAGGTCGTGTCTAAGGTTTATGATCATCATATAAGTTTGTATCATATTTCATGCACCTAGAAAGGCTTCCACAAACAAGGGCTAGGGACTCCGTGTTTTGTAAAAAATCGAATTCCAAAGTTTTATTGCTTTGTTTGTTGTTTGGTGAAGAATCTTGCCTTATATGTGCATAGACTGAAAAGGCATGAGTAAACCATGCAAGGTAGGTTGTATAGACCATTATTTACGTATGCATCTTTTTTCCCAAAAACGCACTTGCACATATAACATACTTGTTACGTGCATCCTGTAAAGTAAAATGCCGTGTCGACCCCAATAAAATTTTTACAAAAAACCAGGTCTTTCAACTCATGAAGAATTCAACCTAGGTTTCAACTTTCACATACCCTTTAGGGTACTGGAAATATTGCCGTTCCTAAAGTAGATCTTGCTTAGAGACTGTCTCATTATGACAAAGTACACTAGTCATCAACAACAATTTACTGCTCGAGCAGTAAATCAGAGATGCGATCATACATGGTTCAACCATCAATATATTCACACATTTTTTCAAACACTCACCTCAGATTCAGCAAAAACTTTTTAAAAAATAATTCTTATTTCAGCAATAAATATTATTCAGGAACTGATAAATCAATTATTTCAGAACCATACAGTCATTTTTTTGAGAAATGGAAAGGCTTGTGTGTATTAGTGAAATTTTGAAGGGGAAGTATAGGCAAGAAAAAGGGTAAGCATCATTATTTTTTAGATACTTAGGTATTCAAGCTAGTTCATAATGTTGTTTTATCTTAATATAAAAAATACTGCGCTTCAAATGCTAATTCAATGTGATTTAATGTTCATAAAGGGATTACATAGGGGTAACCACCAAACTGATCCCTGAAATTAAGGAGTGCACATCCGGAGAGAGCCCGTACCGCTTCATATTCTCAGATGGGAAGGACAATGATGTCTGCCTCAAACTACAGGTGTATTCAAAACTTATTTGATTTAATATAATTTTGGTTAATCTATCAAAACACCTCATAACATTGTATGCACATTCTCCTTGTAGGGTGAAAGCATTAAAATTTTAAGATTGAATTTGACGTCAAAGTTTTTAAGAAATAATTTTCTAAATATGCCATTATTGATCATAGCATAGGGAACGATTTTCCAATGAGCAGAGCAGGTAAGTATTTTGTCCTCATGATAATATTTTATTGGCTAGTATTAAACGTATGCTCACAACTTTTAAATTACTCATGGTGCATCTATAGCTGTAATATTATGCGGTTATAGACTGAGAAGAGGGCTTTAATTGTGTGTTTTGCCCACCCAAAGTTGAAGAAATAATGTCTCAAGGTAACTAATCACATTTTTTCTAGAATTCATCCTACGAGTAAAGGCTACAAAACTTTTCGGTAGAATCAAACCTAACACCACAAACTCGACGCCGATGGTGTCTTCCAGGACAATCCCAATGGCTTCAACTAAGTGGAAACGCAAGTGATATGGAAACGCTGACACCAACAACTGATGCAGGAATCAGTTCATTGCGACTTATTAATTTGTACCAAATTGACAATTTGCGAAAAGGACAGCTAATTGGTAATACCGATTAGTGCTGCTTTATAAGTTTTAATCACGAATCTTGCAATCTGTCAAGTATAATTAATTAATAAGTCATTACAATGATGCTAATTTTTTATGAGAAATTTTAGATACCATAGTATGCGCCAGAGAAATTTCAGGATATGTAAGGGCTGTAAATGGGAAACCTGAGCGTAGAAGGATGTGTGTAAACTCATTTCGTTCAAACAACTCAAACCAATTTGTAAGTGTTTAAGAGACGGTATAATTTGTTCTATTATTATGAAGTTTTGGTTATCCAGGAAGTGAGTCCAGTGCAATGAAACGAGCTTAATTGATATTTTCATTGGGCTTACAGCTCAAATTCTTTTGCATTTTGAAACATCATTTAATTATTCGCCAACAAAATTTTTCTCATTCATTCTTAACGTGGATACTTTTCATATACAGGGATCTGAAATATTTGTTATCCTTCGGGGAAATTTGGCCAAACAAAAATTACAGAAAGGTAATGTGTACGTGTTGAAAACCATGGAAATAAGGATTTGCGATACGACTTTCAAGAAGTATTTGCGCACTTCCAACCAGTCAGCAATTTTGGAGGTGCGTTTATTAAACATTTCCAAATTCAAATTTGCTGGTCCATGTTATGCAATCCATGATTCTGTATTTCAGATTAAAAGGTTACAAGATGTACCTGAACATTATCGTCAAGAAGATTTCGTCCTGAGGCTTTTAAGTAAATTTCAAATGCCTTCCGTCGTTCTTACCTCTGCATCTCCGGGACCTTCATCAGCGTCATATCAGAAACCAAAATTACCATCACAATTCAGTAGCTCATATAATCAAAACCACCACCGTAATCCCGTGGATCCAACAATTTCAAATCCTAAATCTCAAATCAATACTTATGGACTTTTGAATCATCAGCAGCATTGGTCCAGACAGCTTATAAAGAAAACCTCATGTTCCATTTCACAACCATCTACCTCTTCCAATTCATCTATGACGACTTCCATCCTAGCTACTCGATCCTCCTCTAACGTGGATCGTAACATTCCCATTCTTACGCCGGAATACACCCCAAACTCATACTCTTCACTTTTCATCAATTTAAATTCAAAGATTACATCATCTCCAAACCCCTTTAATTTTCCAACAGAGCAGAGCCCTGGAATTATGCTTTACTCACCACAGTCTCAAAATTCTGATTATTTCCTAAATCAAACAAGTGTAATTAAGGATCTCACGTTAACAAATGATCTTTGTGGCTCCAAATTTGATAAGCACGAGGTATCCGGGAATTTACACCTGCCACCTGACAGGAAAAGGAAACATACGCTTCCAAAGTTAGATTCACCTAGATCTTCTTCACTGAAAATGGAGCGACCGCTTCCAAAGGAACTGAAAGCAATTTTGGACCACATATTTTACGACTTCACAGAAGATTTTGAACCTCTGGATTTTAGTGAGTTAAGACTTGCAACTCAGTGGAGTGATGTTGGCAGCAACACTGTACGTTTTTAAGATTATGAATAATATTTACTTAACATACCTATACGCTTACATACACTCATTAACACTTAATACAATATGTTGGTTGTAGTACCGTATGAGATCCAATCCAAGAGGAATCGCATTAATCATTTGTAACGAATATTTCCCACAAAGAGAAAATAAGAAATACAGGAAAGGCTGTAAACATGATGTGACAAATTTAAAGAACATTTTGGAAATATTTAAGTTTCAGGTCTCCATCAAAACAAACTTACAAGCTAAGGTAAGCATAACACATATGTAATATTAGCGTTGTTTAAATATCTGCCACTTTTTAAATTTGATAATTCAAATGCGTGTCGTTTTACAGGATTTTAAAGCTGTTATAAAGAATTTTAAAAGCTCTGGACGAGAATGTATGGATGCGTGTTTTGTAGCAGTGCTTTCACATGGCTCGCTGGGTTTTGTGTGGACAGTTGACGATAAATTTGTTCGGATACATAACGATATAATACATCAGTTTGATGCGATTGGATTCCCTCAATTTGCTGGAAAGCCGAAAATATTTGTTGTTCAGACTTGTAACGACGTTCCGTTGGAAGTGGATAAAACGAAAGTTTACTCTATTTGGCCAGACCGACATAATTTGATTCTCGAAAACATGATTGTAATCAATGCCGCGGCTGCCGGCACAGTAGCGTTCAGAAATCACGATGTGGGTTCATACTTTATTCACGTTTTTGTTGATATTTTGATGAAACACGCTCACAATAAGGATTTTGAAACTATGGTGAAATTGGTACGTAGCAAGTAAAATATACATTTTTATTTACATCACATTAAA
This sequence comes from Willowsia nigromaculata, assembly GCA_034700605.1. Classification (NCBI taxonomy): domain Eukaryota; kingdom Metazoa; phylum Arthropoda; class Collembola; order Entomobryomorpha; family Entomobryidae; genus Willowsia; species Willowsia nigromaculata. Next base: position 12,921 of record JAQIXX010001407.1, read on the forward strand.
ATTCTTTATGCTAAACTTTTTCATATTTCTATAAATTTTTATAGGTTCAGATCTGTTTACGAGACAGAGTCCGCAGATTTGCAAGTAATACACTTAATTGTGAATACACACCGCATGGATTCGTTTCAAAGTTGTATTTGAATCCTGGTCTTCCATCCGAATAGAAATTTTTTGACAGTTTGATTGGACAATATATAAAGAAATTGAAATGCATCCGAAAACTCAACTAGTAAGTCAATGCAATATTTGACGATCATATTTTGTATGAATTAAAAATACGGAAACTACCATTTATAAAATATGCAGCTAATAAGTTAGTACTTTTAAGTTAATTGAAACGTAAAAGATGACAATTTAACCACATATTGCAACAAGTGTAAGTGTAGGAGGGATAAGTCATTTTTCTAAAGTCGTTGTACTGACGTGAATTGTATTTTAATACTTCAGTCTGTCTCCGATAAGGTTTATTTCTAGGAAAAGATTATTCATGAAGAGTTTACTAGTGTAATAGATCATAAAAGTAATTGTTCTTATTCCTGTGTCAGGTAACTAATCTTAAGATACCAAACCTGTTATTCAATAGTATTTAGGAAGCACAGAGTACAAAAAACATATAAAAAAACTTTTAAAAATCAACAATAAATCCAAATACAAACTACGAATAATTAATTTAAAAATATTATTTAATGTTTCTACCGTACTACTTAATTAATTAGCTATTTAATGTCTCATTTAATTACATAGTCTGTATTACTTAAGGAGTACATTTCTTTCAATTTTATGAGAGAGAAAATCAAATAATTATAGGTATAGTGAAACGTATAAGCAGTCGACTATAAGTTTTCTATCTAGACGAAGCGTAATTTGTCAAGTATCATTTATTTCTTTGAAATTATTTAATACTTCAGAATTGTGATAGTAATTACCTATTGAAAAATATGATAAAATACAGATAGGCGAATTAATATTGATTTCGTATACGACCTATTTACTTCTTTCAGTTATTAGTCTACCAATTATTTGCTGTTTTAACACATGGTTCATTAGTGAATGCCCTGAATTTTTAGTTCCAGAAGGAAACTCCCAGCTCTAGTACTTCATGCAATGCACATGACTGTTTGTTTTTAAATGGAAACTTGTCATAAGCAAGTTAACAATTTTGCTATGGAATAAGATCCATGCACACAAATTTTGACAACATTTTTAGAAATTCACAGAGCGACTACAAGCATTTCACATTACTTTTTAAGGACTTCTAGTACGACACATCAAAACTGTTGTAACAATTTGGTCACAATTTTGTTCTCCGGCTGATGAGAGCGTGTTAGAACTTTGAGAAAATGGATTCATTCATTTAACATGTAAGCTTTAGGGATACTCTAAAAAAATTGGTATTCCAATAATGTCAACGTAGCAACTACTTGTATGTAAGTATTATAAATGTTCATTCAGTACACCAGAAAATTAACTAGTTGAAGACAACATACTTACATTTCAAAAGAATTCCAAAGCTAACTAATTATTTAAAACTCTGTCCTCGCGAAGAATGAATTTTTAGGAGCATGAAATACATAATATGAGCCTGTAGCAGATTTTATTCGTATGTAGAAAGAACACTTACATTAATTAATCTGACGAGCACGCCATGAGAACAAATTACAACGGTTAAGTTGCCAACACAACTGCTCCTCCAGCTTCTCAACCATAAAAAACATTTTCTACAGAAGCTTTGCATATGCACTTGCGTATAACAATATTTAATGTAATATTTTCAGCCTATGATTGTTTTTAAGTAAACTTTATATTATACTTTTGCATTGTTCAACAGCATGGAAAGGTTGAGGTTAATGTTTGTACTGCATACATTCTTCACCATATGAACAAAAAAGTAATACACAATGTTCTCGGAAAATTTTTTTTCTCCACTGTAAAATGAGACGCATTCAAACAAATTACACAGCTTTTCACTCGACATACCCTTATAGCAGTTTGACATTAGCTGATTTCTGATTCTACATTCATTATTGACACTTTACACTACAAGCCTAATCAAAATATAGATAATATCATTTGGGAAGCTTTCAGCCATTTGAGTTCAGCTTAATGAAAGCAATAGTCAAGTACATACATCATGTATTTAGTATTCAAATATCACTAAAAGTTTAAAAGTATCTTTTAAACAGCGCAATAGTTCAAAGTGCAAATATGCTTCTGGAAACGACAAATTATGGTTGCTATCAATCTCATATATGATGTATAATAGCGGCCATTTAAGCTCATAATAATCCCGTAGACAAGGTACATACTATTTAGTTTTGCATAATACTAATCAGTACCTTCTATCTATTTAATTTTATAAACACAAAATATATTCTATATAGTCTATCTTTTGGTGCAATTATAGCTAGGTTTCGTAGCGGCTTTCTCTTTCTGCAAATGTCTCTTTTTCCTTCTAGCTCATTAAGCAGAATCCAACAAGGAGATTAATAAAATTTGCAACAAAGTTGTGATACTTCCTGAAGATGCTCCTATCGGAATATATTTTTTGATAGTTATTATCACTCTAGAACACATATCATGAAGCATCGTACATAAAATTACGTTATATCATAGTTGTTTGGCTCATAGGACATGGCGTCACCCTGTTAGCCTTATTTTGGGCCTAAAGATAGATAAGAAGGGCAAATTTGAAATGTTTTCTGCTAAAAACCACTTTAAATTACTCTATGCATTGAATTAAGCTAAAATGATTTTTTAGATGCTAAAGTATATCAAAATCTTATGAAAATCTCTTTAATTCCAATTCAGATTAACAGCCAAAATGTGACCTTTTTCATGTTGGGTCCTGTATCTCCAAAAATTGAAAAAAAATTAGTTTCCGTATAAAGTAAAAATGCACAATTAAAGAGCATTATTTACTGAATATAACTGTATAAAAAGAAATTTGATTCTCTTTCATTTATTATCCAAGATACGCCATTTTTGTTTTGAGATGTGCTAATTCCAATTCACTTTTATACACCTTTCTAAGATTGATCATGAGGAGATTGCTGGCCAAGATCTTCATAAGGATATGGAAACTGGGATCGATAGCGTCAACAATTAAATTGACGATGCTGTTGACGAAACTGTATTAGAGTAGGTAACGGTCGAGGAAATATTGTATACATTCTCGACCAGACATAAAGTAGACCATAAGCATGTTAAATTTGGTAGTGGACAGCTCTTTATATTTCTGAAATGTGATTCAGGAGATCTAGGTGTTGTTTCTTAAACCTAATAGAAGTAAGAGTAACTCATTACTTCGTTCAATTTGCACAAATATGTATTCTAAAGATAAGATTTTAATTATATATTTATATTATATCAACGAATTCAGTTGACCGCAGTGAATTATTGGGACTCATAAAATTTAAGAGAGAAAACAAAAGCAGACCTGAACCTGACTAACAATGCTTAAGAGCCTTCCAATAATCCTAAAAACGAAGATAAGGAAAACTAATCGCAACGTAATTATGAAAATGCTGGGCTACAATATTCAGTTGAAATATGATAATAAAGACAAAGCTAGCTGTCATTCGATATAGAACAATACATTTTGAATTACATTATATATTTAAACACTCCAATTGAATTTAGAAAAAATGTAATCATTTCGTGTATTTATATCAAACATTATTATTACCTTTGTACAATGTTGTGCTTTACAACATGCTATCATAAAAAGATAGCCAAACATGTATTGTGTTGGTATTAAGCTCACAGGAGAAATTGTTTGTTATTGGAATGATTTTACATAGGTAATACATTACATTCGTTATTAGCTACTACTAACTACATAATGTTAAAATACTCTAATTAATTATTATAACATTTATGTCAAACTTAAAAATTGAATACTTGTAATATGTAAATCATATAACACTCGTTCTAAAGACTGTTACATAGCTGCTACATAATGACATACTTTATGTCTTCAGTTTTTATTTCTTACGTTAATCTAAATTTCATTCAAAGCATGTTTTAACATCTAGCTTCCTTAAAATATTTACTTTTACAACAAGAATCGAGAAACCCACTGCAGACGATTAATCCACCAATTATTGTATTAATATGAATGCTTTTACTTTATTCTTCAGGTGTTAAACCCCTAAGTGAATAATTTACATGTGCCGTGGATAAAACATACCACGGCTCCAGTGTTCATCCTATGTATAACAATAGCATAATATTCAAACACATATGAGCATATAACATGCATTACTGATTCACAAGTCACCCCAAGGCTCAACGGTCTCTGAACAAAGATATCGTTACTACTGACAAATGATTATTTTTTACCATTAAAGAAAGTCATATTATAGCTAAAAAAAATTAAATGCCCTTTAGATCTTTTTTCATACACCACATAATATATATTTCACAAGGTTGTGTAAATGATTTCTTCTCAATACGTAAAAGCAAGTCATAACAATGAAATCTTTATAATTCACTAAAGTGGCTGAATTGAGATCAGTTTCTCCAGCAACAGATTTCCCGTAATATAAAATATCCTTTCAACACATACTGTGAAATATGTACCTCACTTATCAAAAATTATAACAGTGCAGTTGTTCTCCAGTGTACTGCCAGTCCTTCATTTTAGCACTATACCTTTACCTATCATCTGCTTTAGCATGTGGTTGTCTACAAAATCAATAACCCCAAAATATAATATGTGTTTATATTGGTAAAATTATTACTTGTATTATTGCACTTGTATTATCTTAATCTCTAATTTTACAACCTTTAGTTGTTGAAGTTGTTACAAATGACATTGCTTAACAAAACAGGCGGAACCAAAATACATCAGTTCATCACATGAAAAATCCCAAAAATTTTCAAGCTCATCCGAATCGCAATATACACTATCAATTACATTTACCAGTTCTTTAAAAAACATATTGTTACATTTTACTATTTTAAAGCAGTTCACGATGATGACAGTATTGGTTCCGGTAGCGAGTATCCCATCCAAATTGACGAGCTCTTGGAGAAATGTTAACTGTTCACTAATGATGACGTCTAAATGAAAACAACAGTTTAAATCATTTAAAAATTGTTTTCACATTTATGTTATGTTAGTATAAATATACGTCTTGACTAGAGACCTTTTACTGAAAACATACCGAGAACTACCTCAACCTTTTATCCGCTGGACGCATCCGATGAGGTAGCCGTGAGTATGTAAGTCTGACTCATCATCAGTAGAGCAACAGCAGTCCTCCAGACTTGAAATCAGTCCTAACACTGGAGCCTCTGGGAAGTGTTAAAACATAACAATTATTTGGACGGCCAAAACGTGATCGCTAAAGTCCATGCGGTTACATAAACACACGGTTGATCCAGGGATCTCATCACTGTTCCGGCCGAGATAGTGAATCTGAAAAAATCTTTGAAAAAATCTCAAAATCAACACAATCCACTGCAACCATAACAATACTTTCGACATCCACTGGAGATTCTGCAACTCAAGCGGAAGTGCAAAAAAAAGGGTTGGTTGAATTCCAAAAACCAAAGTTCTCTTTCTCAAAGTGTTGATAATCCTTTGTTATAAAATTTGGAACACTCCAAAATCTTAAATAAAGCCTTATCAATTATGACATGAGTGCGACTCATGTTAGAGTTTGGTATGCATAGGTTTGGCTTTTGTTTGTTGGTATGACTAGGTATGCGTGCGTTATGATCGACGGTCATGGTGATTTAAAAAAATTAGTTGAGTTAGACCTGTTGGACCTGTTCGTTTTCGCTTCAAGAGAGTTCATATTTATTGGCATAAATATACTCGCATTTATTTTCGGATTTCGGATCCTAGACAGTCCTCATCTCACCCCATCATCATTCCCTTCATCCCTTTTATCCCCATCTGATTAGTGGAGGCGTGGGTATGAGCCAAGCCTTATAGGCTCCGATTGGGAAAAGGCTGATTACTCATACTAGCCAAGTCCAAGATATACCTGCCTTTTTAATGAGACACCGACTTGGCAGTTACTGCCAGAAGATAAAGTGTTAGCCAGCTAAGAGGGAGAAGGAAGTGCAAGGTAAGTACTCTTCATTCTCTAATGAAAGCGCAGCACAGGTCGTAATCCAATATACGCGGTCACTGGACCGTATGATAAGTGATACGACATTGATAGAAGAAAATGTACGCTAGTCTTAAGTTCTTTAAAAGACTGATCATGAAGATCAAATATTTGTGGTGGCACTCAGAGGAGAATTCCTTTAATTTTCGTCCAACTCCAAGTATTACAACGTATCTTGATGGAATATGCAATTATGAGTTCAGTACTGTAAATTCATGCTAGCACGCGAAGGAAATGGGGAGTCTAGGGCGTTTAATTTTTTATCCACTTCACAAATGAATTAGTACAAGGTACGTACAAACCTCATATTTAATAGTGATCCCATAATGAGGGTGGAGACCTTTGATGATAACGAGGATCTCATACGAGAATAGACGATGAAGAAGAACAGCGAGATGTTCGCTAGCAAGACTAAAGAGTTCAACCAAGTTTATACTCGCCAGGGCAAGACTACTGAATCTTCAGGTCAATACACCTGAGACAGCACACTGAAATAACATAAATGCGACAATAAATGTGTCCAATAAATAAACGCCTCATTGTGTCCGATTCACGTCTAAAAAGTTGTAAATTAATAGTAGACAAAGCACAAAATTTCATAAATACACCACTCCTGTTCTGATATTTACTTGACTTCAGGGGTAGTAAAACTAAACCTGCACATCTGCCAAAAGCTCTAATGGTTCGAGGCAATTCGTGGTTTGTGCTGATAATCAGGAATCCTCATAGCGGCGTGATTATTGCACTCATAATGTGAAATGGTTCTGGCATTACTCGAGTTGTGTGACTCCATAAGCATCAGGGCCTATCATGTCGAGGGGCCACAGGTCGCACTAGAAAAGTACAACTGAACTCAGATCGGAAAATCGTAATTGCGGGGATAAGTATGACCTCCCTAGGCTACCATCATTACGACTCACGGCAAGAAGACAGAGAAGATTTAGAATGACTTCGTCCCAGAATCCTCTAGAAATTCTACATTATGAAGGGCCCCCATGGAAATACCGCCCACTCGTCATGCATTCTGGAATCAGCATGATTTTAGCCGAAATAAGACTCGTCAAATATATGGTAGATAGTGATAGTAAAATTGGCAGAGAAAGATACTCATTTGAGATAATGTCAGAATATTTAGCTATGCTGTGCTGATGAACGAAAGCGCTATCACAATCCAATAAATGGATAAGTACACTGAGCTCACCTCTAAAAAATATTATTGCTAGTTGGATTAGAGGGGACAGCTCATAGGGAATTTTCATCATGACAGCAATGGAATAACTTTGTGGCAAAGTCATAGGGAAGAAGGGCCGTATACCAATCAAAGGCCCTTTGTCTTATTTCTAAAAAGGTACCGAGGATGCACCTCACTACCATTCCAAAATATTTACTGCCATTCTTTGATTTTAGGTTTGTTTTTCTAAAGCTTTTATAATGAGTCATTTACAATATTTAGTTTTCATCATTTATCAGTTCATCAATTGAAACAGAATTAAGATTAAGTTAAGATTAAATATTATTTTTTGAAAACGTACAAGAGTGATTTCAATATAACCAAGCAAAAACGTCAAGGATACCGGAGGCATCCAAAGTTAATCTTTCACCGTGATTGTCATACCATTACACAGTTTGTCACTAAAAGATTACAATTTTATCTTGAAAAACTACAATTCTTTAAAGGAGGTTATAAGCTTGTCTGTACCAAATCAGTTCAGAATTTATAATCTAGAATTAGAAATTGTATTTTGAAGAAGTAGGAATTTCTGTCGAATTCAGAACGTATTATTTTCAGTCCGTTAGATTACCACGTGCGTGTGCATCTTTCGCAGACTAGTGACCATTCTTGCCCATTGTTCTAAGTTTTCTTGAGTTAATGCAAGCAAACCGAATTACCTTTTTCATACCACAAATATCACATTTGGAATAATTATGTGTAACTTTTACTACAGATTGTATACTTACAAAGCATGAGAAGTATATTTATGCGGAATAAATTATATGAGTGGATCCCAAAGCGAGGAATTACTCCTAAAAATTTAGGCACCAACGCAACGTCAGCATCAATAACAATAGACAGAAGTAAATTACAGCATACCTTGTCTTAATTTGCCCCAGCAAACTGATTTATTACTCTGCCAACAGGCATTACAATTTAGTTTTGCATAACATTAATTTGTACTGCTTATCAGTCTCCTTTTTTATGAGTAAAAACTATATATATTCTATCAAATATTTTTCTAGCTGTAAATAAATTAATGCGCACCATTTTTAGTCATTTGGTAGAGATCTTTTGTGGCCCTGTGCAAGTGTTAACGAATTCTTTCTGTTTCAGGTGGCTTTCTCTTTCTCAAAACTTTTATTTCTCCTTGAAGTTCACAAAGCAGAGTCAATCAACGATATTAATGATAATTTCAACTAAGTGGTGACTTCTGAAGAAGCTCCTAGCGACTACTACTAACGATCATGAGAAGCTTACCACCCCAGATATTCATTTATAAGGTTATGGAAACTGGGATTGATAACGTCAATAGTTAAATTGACGATGATGTTGACGAGACGATTGTGTAAATTCTACCGTTTGGGCCACATCCGACAAACTCTAATCCCTTAAGAGTCTCATTGTTATGAGAAAGACAAGGGCACCGTAAATATTATAAGCTACATTCCAAAAAGGTGTAAGTACCTGACTATCTCATTTAACATCTCTACATTATACAATCTTAATGAATAATGAAATGCTGCAGCCTGAAAATATACGCTAATGGCTGTATGGAATTAGCATCTCTTCAAGTTAACTGGTAGAATACTATCACCAAGTGCCAATGTTATTCCTTGCAGATTACTATTCCCAATCTCATTGACTTCATCAACATCAATTTCAAATCTTGCATCAATCAAATATCCGAATAATTGCATATAGACGTACTTACAACTAACGCAAATGGCGCAGAACAGAAATCTCGAACTGCTGGGACAATGAAAGTCTTCTATGTATCATTTTTGCATGAAAATTAAAGATCAAAGCTGAAGTGCATCAATTTTATACTGTTTAGATTCTGTTAGCATATTGCCTTGAAACTAGACTGATACACACAATGTAAATACCTTTTATAATTGAATTAATAAGGCAATTCAAGTATATTAGATAAAAAGCAAACCGCATAAAAAATATTATAAAGTTTTAAACATGATGATAATAATAATGTATAATCATGTATAATATTTGTAAATACATATGACGGCTTGTACACTAGTATTTCCTACCTATGAATACATTTTTGTCGGCCCTCGCACATATACGAAATTACGGAAGGTATCCCTTTTCAAAATTAAAATTTGTAATCCTTTGTCCTTTTCTTAAACAATGGATAAACTTAAGGAGATAAAAATGTCGGACCATAGGATTGTCGGAGTTTTCCAGCTTACGGACGAGACTTTATCAGAGTAGTTTACGGTCAGGGAAATGTTATGCATTCCCGACTATACAATAAGTAGACCATAATCACATTACAATTGGTAGCAAGCAACTCTCTACTTCTAAAATACGATTCAGACGATGTATTTGTAGTTCCGTAGACGTAACAGAAACAATGGGTAATTCAATAGTGCATATAGTATGCACCAAAAATTATTTTCCTATTTAAATTTTGACCTGACGTTGCGTCAACGAATTTGCTTGATAGCGATCAATCATTGGGATTCGTAAAAATTTAAAGAAACAAAACGAAAGCTGCCATGAGCTTGACTCCCAATATCTAGAAGCCTTACAATAACCCTAAAAACGACGATAAGTTAAACTATTCGCAAAGTATGTAATTACGAAAATGCTAGCCTAAATTATTCAGTGAAAATATGATAATAAAGATTTAAAGCTGCTGTCATTGGATAGTAAAAAATACATTTTGAAATTCGAATTACAGTAAATACGCTTCATACTAAACCACTGTAATTGCATTTGGCAAAATATGTAATCGTTTTGTATAACTATATCCATCACATTATTGTTACATTTGTATAATGGCGTGCTTAACAGAATGTTATCATTATAAGGATCACAAACTATTTTGTATGTTGGTGCGGAAGCTTCACAAGGAGAAATTATTTGTCATTGGAATGATTTACATCTACATTCATTATTTAGCTACTGTTAACTACAAAATGATAATATGCGCTACTTAATTATTGCAACATTTATGTGATGCTTTTAAAAATATCAGTATCATAAGCCGCTACATGGTGGCTACATGCTGGCATTATTTACATACTCATTTTTATGTCATAAGTTAATCCAAATCCAAACTTTATCCCAAAAGTTTTCTTTAACATCTAGCTCCCTTAAAATATTTACTTTCACAAAACGAATTAAAAAACCCATCGATGATTATCAATACACCAAACATCGTAAAGCTTACACTTTTTCTTCATGCATTAAACCGCTATACCCCACATGTGCAGTGGATAAAACATACCACAGTGTTCATCCTATAACAATAGCAGTATATGCGAACACTTGAGCATATAACATGCATTGCGGATTCGCAAGTCACCCCAAAGCGCAACGTTCTCTGAACAAAGATATTTTAACTATTGACAAATAATATTTTTTTGTTAGTATTGAAAGTCATGTTATTGCTGGAATTTCTGTAATGGCCTTTAATTTCATCGTTTTATACACCACACATTATATATTTTGCTAAGATGTGTAAATAATCTGTCCTCAACACGTAAAAGTTATTACAATGCATTCTTAATGGTTACTACAGTGATTTGATAAAGATTATTTTCGCCAGCAACTCATATCCCGTAACGTATAATTTTTTATCTCATACTGTAAGATACATTGCGTAGCAAAAATGATAACAGCAGTGCAGTTCTAACTCAATTCACTGCCAGTCCTTTTCATTTAAGCGCCATACCTTTTCTTAACACTTACACTAACATGTAGTTGTCTAAAATCAATAAACCCAAACTATAATATGTGTTTTTATAAGTAAACATACGTTACTGATTTTGCACTTGTATTATCTTAATCTCTAAGTTTACAATCCTTTATCGTTGAGTTACATTAAAACAAATAGCATTATTACAATAAAGCAGATGGAACCAGAAAACATGTTCATCACATGAAAAATCCCAGACGCTTCAAGCTCATCTTAATTAGGTATGTATTTCAAATAGTAATATAAACTTTCAATTATCCTTTACCAGTTCTTGAAGAAACATATTGTTTCGATTTACTATTTTAAAGCAGTTCACGATGATGGCAGTATTGATTTCGATAGTGAGTATCCCATCCAAATTGATCATTGGGAACTGTTCACATATGATGATGATGTCTAAATAAAAACAACTGTTTAAATCATTTGAAAAAATGGTCATAACATTAATGTTATGTTATTATAATATTCGTCTTGGCTAGTGACCTTTTAGTGAAAATATATCGAGGACTACCTCAAGATTTTATCCGCTGGACGCATCCGATGAGGCAGCCGTTAGTATGTAAATTTGACTCTGACGAGTAACAGCAGTCCTCCAGTTTTGAAATCAGTCCTAACACTAGGGTCTTTGGAATGTCTTAAAGCATAAAAGTTATTTGGATTGCCAGCCTATGGTCGCTAAACTCTTTGCGCTTCACTTGCTTAACTACACGAATGATCCAGGGATCTCAACACTGTTCCGGGTTGGCTTGCTGATACTTCAAAAATGAAAAATCTCAAAATCAACATCTTCCACTGCAACCACAACAAAACCTTTGACATCCACCTGCAGATTCTGTAACTCAAACGGAAGCGCAATTAGATAAGGTTGGTTGAACTACAAAATAGAAGCTTTGGTTCAAATTTTCAGCCCTCTTAAAAACTAACCAAAGTTCTCCTTTTCCAAGTGTTCATAACTCCTTTTTTATTTGGATCGCTCCAAAATCTTATGTGGAGCCTTACCTATGCAGTAATCTCATAATTTTTGGTATATGTATTATGTCAACAAAAAAATGCATCGTTTTCAATATTGAAGGAAATGTCTCGATGTACATTTTGAAGATGTAGAAATCAAACTAGAATGTTCTGAGGACCTTACCTTCACGACAGAAGTGTATGATGCTGAAATAAAAGTTTATATTCATGATACGGAAAATAACGTAACGGATTCTTAGACCGTGTAAATACAAGTCTTCATGCAAGTTTGGTTGTTCTTCTCATTAGATAACTTTGGGTCATTGGTAGTTCTTTTACTATTCTTAATTTAGCATTTGTGGGGTGGTTGTTTTCAATTCAATGGTGTTAACAGAGGACAAGTTCAAACGCTATTTTGTGTTCCAGGCGTTTTTAGTAAAGATGGTTTAATTAGCTGCAAGAACATCGTGTGAATCCTATATGGTTACGAGAGAATGAACCAATTCTTTGTTAACAAAGCAAAGGGAGAGAAAAGGAGTAAGAGAGAGTTGGTGAAAGTTGAATCAAAAGGGGTACACGTCAGCTCCAAAGAGATTGCTGTTTCTGCAGCCTGTTGAAAGAAAGTTCTAAAAAAGGGAAATAGGTGTAATGCAAGTGCTTATCTATCTTGTCAACTTATCATAATATCTCCATTTTCGAGAACTCTATATTTATATGAATATTATGCATGATTAGTATTTCGTACTTAGGCCCATTGTATTATGCCTAAGAGTGTAATGATGCATGTTTGGAACGTATAACGTAAAAATTCCATGCATGCTGCTATCATGGTAAAAAAGCGTATATATGCGTAAAATAAGATTTTTGAGTATGCATCAAGTTCCTGTTACGGAAGTGTGAGAGAGATTTCCTTGGGGACGTAAAGAATAGACCATGTTAAAGTATCACTAGGCGTTTTTTACCCCGCTTTTCAAATTTCGGCTTGGTAACCAACAGGATACGACTAAATTATTATTGCATCAGTCCAAGAGTTAAGTTAATTTTTTAACTGGCTTCTAAATCTTGCTACTTTTCATTAAACAAAGCTTTCAGAAAAAAACTTTTACATGTTCACAATGCTGATATAGTAGTTTAAAAGTGTTTAATTTGCAATGAACGGCAAGCAATTCATACTTTTGAATGTCTCTGACTTACCATGAAAATCTGAATATTCAGTTACCCCAAAAACATGCTTCTTTTTTTGCGTGAACAAAGTCTGTTTTCATAATAAGAAAGGATGCAGGGAAACAGATGATTGCAAGCCGATGTCCTTGAGAACAATAGACCATTGAGGAGATCATAGTGCTGCTTCTTCAGATTTGATTGCCTAGCAAGGCAGACGAAATAGGATAAAGCCTTACACATACCAAGTTATCTGCTCTCGTCTGTCTTGGTAAGGGATCATCTATATTATGCGTTAACACGTATCGTAGGTGGGTGGTTGAGGCAATGATAACGCTGATGTTATGTAAATGTAATCTATGTAAAGCTTAAGTGATAACGAAGGGAGTAGGTAGGTGGGTAAATGCATGATTTTTGATATCACGTATTATGTGGATGAGCCCTTAAGAGATCAACTCAGAAGAAGCAGCAATGTGATCTCTTCTATTATATATGGAAGGTGTATGTAAAAATTCTTGCGAGAACTGCATGTCTGAGGCTGTATTAATTCAGAGGCGATCGCTTGCACTCAAAAATCATATCCCAACAATTCATTTAGGTAGTTTGTGGTGCATCTCTACAGACTACTCTGTCAGCTGTCAGCATTCCGTGCACATCCCAAAAAAATTAATTACAGCCATCTCGTCTTCGAGTTAAAATTAATTATCAGAACAAAAAGTGTGTGGATAAATATTTCAGTAAGTGGGCGCTAAAAATGGAGGAATTCTTACCAGTTTCATATGTCAACTTGCTCGACAAATCAAGCTGCAATGAAGCAAGTTGCTGCAATAAACGTCAGATTAAAGAAGGTAAACTATATAATTATCTTTTGATTAGGAACAAATTATGAGGTGGCGTGGTCAATGATAGGTTTTAAAACCGACATTTTTTTAAAGGTGGGGAAAGTTCACCTCCATTAGCAGCATTTGATGCAAGTACCATGCGGGAGTGTACACAAGAGGGGGTCATGCCGGAAATGTTAGTGTTTTAAAACAGTTCACTAACCAAGTTAGGTTAAAGTTTGTCAACTAATGGTGCTCAACACACTAATTTTATTTTATTGCAACGATACTAGAAATATGGAGCAGAGTGACGCAACAAGTGAAAATGCAACAGTTCAAGCTATTGTTGTTGAACATGTTCCCGACGAGCGGCCAACAGGCTTATCATCCGAAAATAACACGGACGTCTCACAGATGCAACAGACACTCAATAACTCCAAAAATGGGAATGAGGAACCTGAAAAATCTTCGTACGGCAAAGTTTAATTTTAAAAAGTTTTAACGATGGATCATGATGCAAAATTTACACACCCAAAAAAACTTTTTATTGCAGTGGTTTGTCACTGGCAAGTAGTAACTCTGCAGTCACTCCGTATGTCGGAACCACAACGGGTTCAGAAACAACATGCACTCCAATAACTGATTTCGCTCAAGAACCTGCAGCCAATCAACTCAAGTAAGTAATTTTGCTAATAAAACAAAGTTTTCTAAAAATACCCTGTGGTTTTTATGACAAACATTTTAACGGTTTTATGATTCCAGTGGATGTATGCTTTGGTTCTCGCTTGGTTCAGTATCAGGCTCGCCCCCATGCGATGCAGAGCACGAAAATAAATTGGGTGAGGTCATACAAAAAGGAAACAACCTGTATTTCTGTACCCCATTGAAACGTGAAATCGATCCTCAGGTATGTTTGTTTTCTCTGAATGAAAATTTCACACGTGCTCATGTCTATGTCTATAAGTTTTGAGGGTGTGAACTTAAAATCGCAATAATTTGGTTTGTTGACTGAGTGGACTAAATGATAACGACCCACCAACCAAACTGTCACGAAGGGAAAATATTGAAGGTGAAGAGACATACATTTTATTTTAATATTCTATTTAGACTATTTTAATAAATCAAAATTTTCATTTAATCTGTTGTATTATTCCTTTTTCATAGAAAACTACTCTTATGTTTTGCTAGACGAAATTGCTCGTGATAATATCAATACCATTGCAAACTCTATGCTTTCCAAGTAAGTTTTCAAAAGTTAAGTATATTATTCAAAAAGATTCTTAAAAAATATGACAAAAAGTGTGATTTTGAAGGGCATCAAATGAGGTTGCGGCTAGCTCCGTAGAGACCCAGGAAAATCTGGATTCTGCGGAGATGACTGGTAATTATAATAAAACGTGGAAGCTTCTTTAGTTTTTTATGATCTAAATACAGCAATTTCAAAATTTTAGATGAGCCATGTGCTACATACGCTACAAATCTTGCGTCATACGAAGAAGTTGTACCATTCATTGACGTGGAGGAAAATCTACCTCTCAATGACCATTCTTTGCCCAATGAGACTATCAACTACCCTCAGTAAGTGATTTGGAGTTCAATAATGACTCTTAAGAAATTCTTTAAAGCGCCTTAGCACCCTCATTATGATATTGTCAATAAGTTGTAATATTTTCTATGACGGTTTAGTCAATCTACATCTACGGCAACTAACGAATCAAGTGACGCAAGTGTGCTGCAGCAGCAAGGTGGCATATCTGTTACAACGGTCTTCCCTACCGATGAGTCTCAATCCGGCTTAGGAGAAGATATATCTCTGTAAGCACAATTTACTAAAAATATTTTACATACAAAAATATGCATGCATATATTTCGGAGACTTCACTGCACTCTATTTTATCGTTATTTTATTTTATTTACAGTGAACATGCCACAGTGATGCCTTCAAATGCTAATAATCCTTGCATTAATGAGACAGAAGCCAGTGTGAACACCAACCAAGCTGTCTCTGAGCCCAATCAGCAGGTAAGATTCTCTACTGTGAGTTTTAAAAACCTAAAGATCACATATTATATGAAAATATATTTTCAAACTGGATGACTTTAGACGCAGACAACAGTCACATGCACTGGTTATGCTGGGTATAGAAATTCTAACGGTTTGCAGCGATCTCCCGAACCCATAAAAAATAATCGCAGTCCTTCCTCTAGCCTTAAAAAATCTGCCACTGGTTCTACTGAACGAGCCAACTCTGCCACTGGTTCTACTAAAAGAGCCAAAACTGCAAAGCTCGCTTCCAACTATAACAACCAGCTAACAGAGGTATGCAAAATAGTACACCCCATAATTTGTTTGCAGTTCTTCTAATTGGTATTGTAAATTGGTGTGATATATGTGATGATAAGTGGATGATATGAATTTACAAATTCTTGACACGTAATTATAGGAGGACGTTTTGAAACATCGTGACCAAATATTCTCAATTCTGGAGCACGCTCGTGGGAAACTGTCACAAGATCCGTATCAACAAGAAGAGATTATTTCAGAGTTCGGGAGATTTGCAGTACAACAATTGTTTACTGATGAAGAGATCTCAACTTGCTCTCTAAGTGGCAGATCTCAGACGATAAAGGATCAGAAAATCAAGATGAAGAAATTTTCAAGCATTAAAGTCAGCATAATTGCAAGTACGTATGAATGTAATCAACTAGACTGTAGCTTTATTGCAACTTGCAGAATGTAATTGGTGTGAATTCTTGTTTTTAGAGCTCCTTGCCTTCATATTCCAAACAGGATGTGACCTGGGAAAATTTTGTGCAATTTGCAGTATCCCGGGAAAACGGTTTTGGTTTATCACCAGGTGAACTTGAGAAGTTTCTGGATTCTATTATGGTGAGATATACCAGTGAGTTACGAACAAACCTACGTAAACTACGGGAAATTAACGAAGAATTTTGTTAGCTGTTGGGAGTTGAGTATTTTTAATTATCCGCTAACTAAAGTATTTGAGTATTGAACGCTCTGTAAATATGATTCGGTTACATTGCTAGATTCGCTGTGAAAATTTTTTTAAAAATATTATCTTTCCACAATGCTAGAAAATAGTACTTGACTATCTATAAGAAATGGGAGGCACAGTAATGATGATTGAAGCGTCCACAGTTTTTACTTATTTTAAAAATATTTAGCCTTTTAAATATTTTCTAAACTTTTTAACAGTTCCTTATTCTGACTAGGGTGACGCAATGATGAGTAGCGTGTTTTATTGCATGGAATAACTAAATTTTTATAAAAGCTGCTGACGCTAAGAATCGTGTGTTCTTTTAAACTTGTAATAGACTGTTCATTAATGGTTTTTAGTCAACCGGTGTAATAATTGTAGGTGTTTTTCATTTAATTTTGCTTTTTGGAAGATTAAAGATTCTCTTAACAAGCTTTTTGGAGCTTTTCATGTTCACTCATAATATATTTACAGGAAGGGTTACCGCAGCAATGATTATTTGTATAATGAAATCAAGATTGTGCGAATTGTTGTTAATATTTCGAATTAAATGCTGTAACAGTGTGCCGAATTGATGTTAGAATTAATAATTTGTACACAAGTCTTACGAAAACCCGTAAAAATTAACTATGCATGTAAATGAGAGAAACTAAAATGCGCTTCATTTATGCTGATATGAGTTTTAATATATGATGGTACTTCTGGTAGTCTGTACTAAAATATTTAAACTTTTATGAACTGTGGATTATATGAACTATGAAATTTATTTCTTACATAAATAGCGATTTAAACAGATTTTGTAATCATATTACTTTTTGTGACAGACCCATACGATTTGTAGATTTAATTATCACTTTATCAAAACTGCTTTAAAGTGTTCTGTGTGTGGGGTTGGGATGACTTGGTATTAATCCGTCTCCGCATATAAATTCGGCTTCCCCGATTTTAATATGGAAGTACTTGCCCACTATGATGTCCAGAAACCGTTGGGTTTACTTTCACATGCGTCGCTTTCACCTGAAAACAAATAATAGATTTCAAAATTAGAACCATGTCTGATTATTTGAAATAAGTATGGTTGTATGGATGAAAACAATTTGCATGAATTGA
The DNA here is from genome assembly GCA_034700605.1 of Willowsia nigromaculata. Classification (NCBI taxonomy): domain Eukaryota; kingdom Metazoa; phylum Arthropoda; class Collembola; order Entomobryomorpha; family Entomobryidae; genus Willowsia; species Willowsia nigromaculata. Next base: position 31,021 of record JAQIXX010001407.1, read on the forward strand.
ACAAAGGACCATTAACAAAATGTCAGATATAAACCTATATCAAGTGTGACGGGTTCAAAACAATTCTATGAAACCTGATTCAGTAACTAATTTATCACTTTTCACTTTTTTGCTTTCTCTAGTTTCTCCATTGTAGTGGAAAGCAGCCATTTACAAAATATCACACTTTAAACTGAACGCCCAAAGCAGAGTTTCACTTCCACAGCTATTTTTCTACTGCAAAATATTTTAATGGCGTGTTAAAAAGCTTACTTGTGAATGTATGAACAATCAAAACTTTTCTCATATTTTCATCATTACAGTGGATTGTGCTACCCTCATATTACATCATCAGTTAGGGCTACAAATATTTTTCTTCCCCGACAGCATAATCTTCACAAGACTGGATTATGCACGAGCCAGTGTATTGACTTTCTTGGCTGCGTTCTCCTGAACACAATAAGCAGTGCTTGGAAAAAGTGAAAGCATAAATGAGCGTTCATAAAATTCATTCAGCGTGTAGAGGATTAAAAAACTCATCATTATCATAGTGTTGCATTAGCGTAACAACAACTAGTTGCTTTGTAGACTGCTTAATGGGGTTTTGCGAAAATGAAGGAATGAAGGAGATTTAATCTCTGCAAATCATGCTGTTTCTGTTTGCCCCAAAGTAAAGTGCGGATGAACTTTCATTCATATTTTTTCCTCCTCATCATCATTCACCGCATCAACAACCCTTTCTAGCACTGGATATTTTAGCACAGTCGGAGCAACGAGCTCATAAACGTGCAAGTATGTGTGAATTTTACGCATGCCACACTAACACAGTCACTTATTGACCGATACACCGACTGACCATATCCAATGTTTCACGTAACATGTGTAGGATCTACTGACACACAGAAAATACAAAATGGCGTTTAGCTCTCCTCCCAGCAAAACTTTTTATTTTTTCAGCTTCGCTGTTGCATCAGAAAAGGGTCATCCACATGACACGTCCCATCCACGTAACATGACATGACTTCCAAAATGCAAGTTATTGCTACTCACTTTTAAAAGTATAGCTTTACATTAATCCAGCATCTTCATTTCAGCAACAACAATATAATTGTTGGATGCCTCCCTACAATTCTCAATTCTTCTAGATTCATCCATGCATCAACTAATGCTTAGTCTTTCGCTTTGGTTTTCACTAGAGAGTATGACATGAGGAGATACTCCAACGCAACAAGTAGTCTCTCCCTTTTACATGGGGATGCTGGCTTGTGTATTCTGTTTATATCAGAATAACTCCCCTGAAAGAGAAGTCGACTTCATAGAGAGAATTGCATTGGATTAAAAGGGGTGAAACCATTTTCTTCCTACTCATAACACAGAATGCCTATCTCGTATCTTTTTTGCATGCATGAATCCATAGAGCCTTTCATATTTTTTTTCACCACAATTGTTCTACTCTCCAATCAGAGCCTCATATATACCTACCTATGCATTGTTGCTTCTTTGTCTACACACTAAATTGAATAATATCTACATTACTTCTCGACTGCCTAACTGACCATAAGAATGTGTGTATTTTTTTTGGCTGAGTAGTCAGCTCTTTAACATGCATGTGTATACCTACCTCAATTCATGCCATACGTGTACAATTTTTATATGAAAAATACATATGAAAGATATTGGAGCTCTGAGCAACTTGAATGTATTATCCAGGTCATAATGAAAATGAGTGTGATGAACAGAGTAAGAGGAATTAGGATTTGTCTTATTACTTCACCTATCATAAAATGTTTTGACTTGTGAACGAATCATGTGGAAAAAATCGTTTTATGCTTGCATATTTTGTCCTATTTTGGACTTTTTTGTCCTATGTTCTAGGACATGCATATTTTAGAGATTTTTATGTATACCTTGCCCTATTTTAGCGTGTTTGCTCATTTTTGTCATATTTTAACTAAAACTAGGACACACTTCCCAGAAAGTTTTACGAGTATTTTTATATCTACACAAATTAATTTATATATACAATTTACGTGTAAAAAATGATAGTGTTTCCAGGTATATGTGAATAAGTATTTCTTAAAATGTGCATATTGAACAGTTGGAAAAATTTGTCAAATTTTGCCGCTTTTCCTTACAAATACCTTAAAAATTGGAGAAAATTTGTCCTATTTCGCCATTTTTTCGTGCATAATTCCTCTTACTCTGGTGATGAAGGTATAAGTAGCAGTATGAAGATCATGGAATCGTGAAAGATGTTTATCCGTATATGGTGTATCCAGTATCTTAATGTAGGAGGAATGCAGAGCAGATGATATGTTGCTACTGACAATAAATCAGATGACGTAATCCTTGTACACATTTTTTCTCGTTTTGTGAATCTCTGACTTCAAATATTTCTAATTATTTAGTGATTTTAAAAGTTACGTACTGATTATAATTTAAAAAAAAATAAAACTGATTTTCTTGTGAAAATCACAAAATGAGTGATTTTGATGCTTTGTATGACGACGGGGTAAAAACACCGGAAGATATCGTTCAAACTGAAGACCATGTTACACATGAAGAGGAAGGTAAAAATTAATTTAAAAAATTACTCCAGCACTTCAATTAGGATCTAATAATCACCTTAACCGCAAAAGCTATTTTACCAATTTTTTTTTTAATTTCAAAATAATTCTAGTCGCCAACAACCGGACAATTCAAAATAATCCTTCGTCTTCTTATGAGTACGATGGAAGTCAGTATTTGTTTCTGAACGGGTAATTTGAATTCTCCAATTGTTGTTTATTTTATTGAGACACATTGACGCCATGTCTGTCCAAAAATTAAGATTGTAGTTTTACAACACTTTTGATTCACTAGTGGCACCACAACTGAGCCCCAACACGGTCCAGAACCCCATGGTGACCCACAACCAGGAGAAACCGAGACATTTGTCTACAGTAATTACAGAAGCATTTGCTCTGACATTTTGGAGTTGGACCGTTCCAGAGGCACTCAGTCCATAAATGCTGGACCTCAAATTGGCGAGATCAATGGCGACGGAACATGTTTGCCAGAGTAAGTAGTAAAATCCGAGTGGAACATAAATTTTACAATTTTGGTGAGAAGAACTAAATATTTGTGTTTTTCATTTAAGGACAAACGAGATAATAATTACTTCCCCCAACAGTGGGGTTGAGGGTCAAGGCAACGTTGAAATTGCTGTCGTCAACTTAACAGTGTATGTGTTATAGTTCTTATGGTTAACCACTTTATCCTCATAATGTGCTTATCAATGTATGTAATACCTACTTTAAAATAATATACAGAGATCCAACCGTCCCAGCTAAAGGACCGTTGGTTATTAAT